>JANHFM010002589.1:5179-20737 GCA_032468115.1 Grayia smithii | reverse complement strand
TTTCACAATATTCTAATTTTCTGAGATTGTGAATTTGGGGTTTTCATGAGCTGTAAGCCATAATCATCACAATTATGGCAAATCAAAGCTTGAACTATCTTGCTTTGCATGTAATGACACTATCTCATATATTAGTTTAACCTTTTAAGTTGCATTACTGAAATAAATGAACATGCATGATATTCTAATTTTTCAAGTTTCACCTGTACAGTGTTACAGCAGCATATAAGATTCTTGTAAAATAGTTGATTGAATGTAAAGCTTGATTGATAAGGATTCAGAAGATGGTTTCATAAACAGCCACCTGAAGGCTCCTCTATTATAAGTAACAACCATTATTTTTTCAATGGTTTACAGGAAAGCTGTAGGAGTAGAGCAGGCAGAGCTGGGGAGGGAGTTAAGTGCATCAGCAGCTTCGAGTCATTACGTTGCCACGAGCGGTCCAAATTCAACCCCTCCTGAACTCTGTTGACCTTTATCCTGCACCAATTGATTGATTAGAGTCTTGTGTACAGGCCTGAATAAATCTTCCATGTTTCAATCTAATGTATGATCCTGATTCTTTACGCCTGACAAAAACCATTGGAATGAAATGAAAAGTCTCTACCCTAGTGTATTGAGAAATACGTTGGTTCTAAGATGGAAATAGTTCAGTTGCTGGAATATTTATAACTCTTGTTACTTTCATATCAATAAATCTTGTTTAAAAAGGCTCCATGAGACCCCTGCATGGAAGAGATATTTTTGGCTTGAGGCAATCGCCAAAAGCTTGATATTTAAGGGAATATGGCACCTTACTCAGATGTGTCAAAGAACAAGATTCTCTTATTTGTGTTCATGTTATAAAAGTGAGAGTAGAATTAAAACAACTGGAGAAAACATAAGGAAACCCTGTGTCTGACACACACAGACACACACACTCGCACACACACTGAGTTATTGTAATGTGACATAATACTGTCCACCTCTGCTAAAATACTGTAGTTTTGTTAGTACAGCTACTACATGGATCAGCAGCAGCCAGCTTGAATACACAATTAATAACAGTATATAGCTGTGATGGCGAACCTATGGCATATGTGCCAGAGGTGGCACGCAGCGCCCCCTCTGTAGGCACGGGAGCCGTTGTCCCAGCTCAGCTCTGCCATGCATGTGTGCATGCCTCCTGCTAGCCAGCTGGTCTTTGGGCCTCTGCCACGCATGTGTGGGGGATGGGCCATATGCGCGGGAGCCATGCATGCATTGCATTTTGGGGATTTAGGCGCCCTTGCCTATGCACTTTTGGCACTCGGTCCGGAAAAGGTTAGCCATCACTGTAATCTAGTACTTATTGTATAAATAATTCCAACTATCAGTCTTTGATATTATAGACATACAAACAAATAGGACTGAAAATTGAATAACTATAGGGCCTCAGCAAACAGTATACATACTGGCATATATAGGCATATATAGGCAACACAGAAGTAATAAATAAATGTATAAATAATGATAAATAAATGTATAAAAAATGATAAATCACCAAGTATAGTAATATTGCTTCTCTTGGTGTCAGATTCCCATAGAGGTTTCTGTTTTAACAGGGCAGGATATAACCACTATGTGTTAGCAAAGAATTTTTGCCTAACCAACAGATGTAGTGAAAGAACCTGGTGACCAAGCAGATTTAGTGGTAGATTAAGTCAGCATTGTGAATGTTAGCAGTCAAAGTACGATTTGACCTGCCTCTCATTTCAGCTGTTTTCCATTTGCATTTCAGCTATTTCAATTCATTCTAACATTTCTACTTAAAATATATTGTTCCATGTAGTGACTTCTGCCTAAGGATGTTACTCTTTATCATTTCTATGGCACGCTTTTTCTGACATATTTTTAAAAACCTGAATAATAGAGCTGTCATGAACTGAAACTAGAAAGCTACTTATGAGTACAACTTAGATGAAGATGGATACTTTCGTTGCTGAAGCTCTTAAATCCACACTAAGAACAATATAGATAAATTGGAAAGAACAAGAATTGCATTGGCACAAATCCCCCATAATCAGATAATTAACTCATGATTTATTAATAATATGTCCTGGTGCTAAATATCCCCGAAGAACCAAAATTTTGTATTCCTGAATTTTTTCACACCTACAATTTCAGCTAAATAATACAGTTTAATAATACAGTTTAGTAATACAGTTTAATGGGTGTTGCATTATTTTTAGCTGTTTGTTGGTTGTACGCCATCCAAAGTTTCATTAATGATATGGACTGCTATATAAATATGATAAATTAATAAAAATATGGCTATGGACATTTGCTTTTGACATTTGATCAAACTGCATGTTGTTCTGTATTTGTTTCCATAAAGAAAATTTTGGGATACACAACTGTCACATTGTTGAATTGTGATAGAAAATAACATTTTTTTTAAAAAAATTCAACTTATATCCCGCCCTTCTCTGGAGACTCAGAGCAGCTTACAATTTCAAGCACAAATCAATATGCTTAGCAATACCTTCATTCCTTGTATATGGTCTGCTTATTAGGGCTTTTGCTCCCCCCCCCCCGGGGGCATTTTTACAAAGTCAGCTTATTGCCCCCAACAGTCTGGGTCCTCAGTTTACCTACCTTGAAAGGATGGAAGGCTGAGTCAACCTTGAGCCTGGTGAGATTCGAAATAACACTAATTGCAGGCAGATGGATCTAAGTGGAAACAGTTAGCAGTGCACTAGCTAAGTGTGTCACTGAGGCTCTTTTACTTCAGTTCTCACTGTTTCTTCTTCCGGTATCTCTTCTTGCTCTACCCTCTTCTCACATCTATTCCTCCACTGGAAGAAACATCAGACTTAAAACATATTCATGCCAAGTACCATAATTTTGCTGCCAACTATGCAGAAATAGGCATGGCAACAAACATTACTCTTTTAAATACGAAGCTGACATAGTAAGGGGTTTTTTTTTCTCCTAGAAAATTATAATTCCTCTCATTTTTTTCAATGCATCATCTTGAAAGAAAGTCAAACTGAAGGCAATGCCAAAGCTGATAGTGTATGGAATAATATGCCTTCTTTGTTCACACATAATTGGCAATTGGAAGAAAGAAAGTCTCCTTTTCCAATTTTTGAGAATATTCAACATGAAAAATGAAAAGATTATAAAAGCCTCACTTTAATGCAATTTCACGCGGCAAGTTTTATGTTGTAACTCCAGTCATCTTTCTAGGCAGAGTTTGATACTACAGCTATTACTCCTGTTCTGACTTTTACTGCTGCTGTTATTTTCGGGAAAGTGCCGTCTTATCTTTGCATTTCTCATTCAGCCAGAATCTCATGTCTTCCAGAATCTTGCAGAAAAAGATATAGATTATATTCCAATTTGCAATCTCTCACTCAGTATAGCTTCTTTCAAGTTGGTGTCTTCTAATTTACAGTGACAACTTCCATCTAACTCATGATCAGCTCTGAACAATCACAGAAAACTGACAAATTCCATGCGGGTGAGAAATATAGCCACAAATAGATTATTATTCAGTTTCATAAAAATGTGCACTTAAAATGAACAACAGGGTTTCTTACGTTAATATGTGGATGTGAATGTGTTTATGGTAGGTGTCCCCAGAGGTTTTGGTAGCACAGATATGATACATCTCCATGAGTAACTCTGCCTTTTGCATTAGAAATTGGAAGCTAGATCTGAAGCCTGTTCCCAGATCATATGACCAATCTGATTTATCATATCTGTATCAGAAAGTAGAAAAAGGAACAGGATTTTTTTCTGCAACACAGACATTTCTCTTATTAAACTTCAGCAACTTCATTATTATAATGCTTTCAAGTCATCCTTTGCACGCTGGTTTCTATTAAATACAGTAATTTTAGCTTAAAGAACTATATGTTTACATACAGAGAGTTCTATATGGAGTGCTTTGCACTCATTCATTTGTTCAATTTCTATAGCTGTTCATCTCAAACAAATAACTCTGGGTAGCAAACCAACATAAATCACATGAACAACAACAACAACAAAAATTAACCATGAAGCTAATTACAATATCATTGACCATTAGGGCAATGCATTCTGCCACAGTCACAACCTGACAGGCAACAGTCTTAAGGCTACAATTTAGATCTGAACCCAGAAACATTTTATATACTCATTGCAAGAAAGCCACACGAGATTTATTCACTCCAAAAAAGAACATGGAAGACTACAGATAGGATAGATAAAAGATTTTGCATATTCCTAACTAGCCATGGGATTCTCAATGCCTATCTTGGTCCTTGGAGAATAAATCCATCTGCCCACAACAGGTTGTCTGTCTATCACTAAGTATTGTCCAAAGCCTAGCTGACTAGTTCTGTCTTTGGTGAAGCTCAACTCTCCTGTTCATTTGATTTTAAAGATTAAGGGAGAAGAGCATTTTCACATTATAAATAATTGTTTCTGGCAAAGTTCCATCTTAATTTAGAGAACTGAAGGAAACATTCTTAACAAGCTCAGAGATAAGTCCTTGTTAACTTCTGACAGATGTTCAAAAGGAAAATTACAGAAACCACTTAAAGACATTCCAAAAAAGAAAAGAAAAAGAAATCGTCTGGTTTACCAACATACTATCAATTACTATAAATCAAAGCAAGCTGTACACCAATTAGCCTGTTATGTTTTAGTCAACCAACTTTTGTGCATTGCAACTTTCCCCTTTCTTCTATTTATGAGGTCTTCCGATGATCAGTCTTTCGTAAGTCTTTTCTTACAATGAGGAAGCAGCCTTAAGTATGGAGAAAAGCCATCTCAAAAAAGAAAAGAAAAAAAGAGCCCAACAGGGTGTTTTTGAACAGACTGGTTGTTCTTGTGCATCACCATTACTTTGAGATACATGGAAATCATTATCATCATCATTATCATCATCATCATTTTAGCCATTGTCTATCCCAGGGCTGTCAAACTCCCGGCCTGCAGGCCAAATGCGTCATGCATTGGCTACCCCCACGCCCGGTTTAGCGAAGAGAGAAAAAGTCCCAATATGTCACTCGTCATAATGCTGCCTTGACGATGTGAGTTTGACACTCCTGGTCTATCCACAGCAAGAGGAAGGCCTCTTCCGCATGTTTCCAACGAACATGGTCCTGAGCTTTCTTTTGCCAATTGGGCCCACAATATTTGCTGAGGTCGTCGATCCATTTTGCTTTAGGTCTCTTTCGTGGATGCCTTTTATCCAGTGGTATCCATTTTATGACTGCCTTGGTCCACCTGCCATCAATTCTTCTTGCAATGTGACCAGCCCATGTCCATTTCAATTCTTTTACTCCCTTGATATTGTATACTTTTATTTGTTCTCTAATCCATATGCAGGTCTTTCTATCTTGTCTTGTAATGCTGAGCATGTATCTTTCCATGGCTTTTTGTGCTACTTGTAACTTTTGTATCGATTGTGAGGTTAGTGTCCATGTTTCACTGGCATATGTTAGAGCAGACAGCACACTGAAAAATTTTTCTCTTCAGAAAATTATGCTTAGTTTGCCAAAGGCCTACCAACCAAATTGAACATGCTGTTCAATTTCTTTTATTGTATCACCTTCTATTGAAATCCATTGGCCAAGGTATATGTAGTGGTCTACTATGTCTAGTTCTTCTCCATGTATGTATGTATGTATGTATGTATGTATGTATGTATGTTTTTTTCCTCTGTCAAAGAAGAAAAATCTGGTCTACCCAAATATGGCAGGGAGCATGCTGCTTCCTTTCACCTTTCAGCCCCAATCACATAACCTTTCCCCTGGTGCAACTGAGAAAGGGAGGAGAACTTGTGGCTTAGAGGTTAATACAACTGTCTAATATGTAAAAACAGCCCAAGTTCGAATTCCAGAAGGGTATGGCTAGCTGATGAGAGCCAAATAGCTTGAAATAGATCTATACTAGTCTCCTTTTATTTATTCCTCAGCAAAATATAAATTTGACACTATACATACATACATACATACATACATGCATGCATACATACATACAAATATACATATGTGTATATATATTCTCTTTGGTGAAATTATTCAACATAACCCGGCTATTTTTCTAGGTTTATTTTTAAGGCAAATGGTTCTCCTTCTTTGTGCAGCTCTTGTTTGTGTCTTTGTAGATCTTCTGGAAGAGAAGAGAACAACATCATCTGCAAATGTTAAGTGATTTAAATAGATGCCATTGATTTTTATTCCATCTTTTCCCCAGTCTAGTTTTCAAAATACTTCTTCAAGGCAGGCTGAGAAATGGTTGGGGGATATTGTATCATCTTGTATACATCATTTGATGTTGATTTCCACTTTAAGATCGTTAAGGCAAATACATGACTAGATTCAAGGGATTTGTTGTAAATGTTGTGTTTAAAAAGGCACTGTGCTACTCTTAGCATTGTTAAACTGAGAAAAATCACTTTAGTTAATAGCTATGGTCACATAATATACTAAACCATATTGTGGTGATTTGGTTTTTGCTGGGTTTGCTAGGAAAACTTGCCTTTTATAGTTCCGTGTTATATGCAAATGTCATCTGCTTGAATTATTTGATAAACGGTGCTTAAAAGCATGTCTCAATTTACATGAACCAGGCCAACAGAAAGGATTTCCAAAACCACTAACACTTCAGTCACACTTATTTCTGGAATTAGGACCAAAGACACGGTTATATTTTCTGTGCTTTTTGGATTTAAAGGGATTTCCTTTGCCCCTGAAGAGTGCATAGTTAATAGCAAATATGTATAGGAGATCAAACTGTGCAATAAGGAAATATCCTCCGCAATAAGGAAATATTCTCCTCAATAAGACTTTTTATATTTTTATCCCCCTCCTTTTTTTTTTTTTTTTGCTGCAGTACTGTGTTTTCTATTCTATGCTTTGTTTCGTATGGATTTTAGAATCTTAGAATCTGGATTTAGTAATCCAAAATCAGTTTTAATTGGAAGGGAAACGGCGAAGCGTTTTGACCCTATGTGGTTTGCCATTAGCAGGCTTCTGTCTTCAGTGGAACTCAGTAGAATTTTCAATGGAAAGTATGCTCAAATAGGATTGTGATGCAGCCTGCAAATTCATTTGAAATGCTATCAGAAAGGATTATTGCATTATCTGAAATGGAATGTTTCTGGATATGCTGGGGTGCCAATATTTTATTGTTTGATCCCTGGATTTCCTCAATGGATGAACACGTTTCACCATTTAAAACACACACACACACACACACACCCCACAGGAACAGTTTTGTCTAATTGGCATACATTTAAAAACAATCATGTTTTCACATTTATTTTAAATTTAAAATCAAAATGGTTGAGATATAGAAAAATACATAAAACTAAACAATTCACACACCCTCCACATCTCTGATAACAGCATTGGGTAGCATGATACATAATGATTAGAATGAGCTGTTTAGAGAAACTGAAATGAAGCCAACAGTTCCTGTTTTCTAGCCATGATTAACTATTCCATTGCTTTCTGCAGGGGATATTGGGCCAATTCGTCTGGTTGCAGATTGAAATGCACACCCTATGGACCTTAGACCTATAAGGCCAAAATCATTTTCCGGTGTTTTTTTTTTCCCTTTCGTAATACGTTTTGTCCGCCCTTTGAACAAGTTGTGTTATTTATATCTTGCAAAGAGTGAATAGAGAATAATAGCTGGATTTTATTAGGGAAATAAATCACACTGGAAAAACGATGGTCGCATGGATAATCAGTTGGCTTTATAGGAACAAGTATAGCTTTATATTGTTAACTCCTACCAAGTTAAGTTAGATTAGCTGACAAGCATCACTACACCTGAACCACCTTAAATTCAGGTGGAGGCTGGAAAAATGTTAGACATTTTTATTTGGACAAGGTTGCATTCACATGAAGAGACATAACCAAGATGTTATTTATCAAGATTTTTCTCTCCCTGAATGCATTCAGTCTTTGAACCCATTAAATTCTGCCAAATTTTAATCTGAATGAAATAAAATCCCTCTATAATCATAAGCTCAAGGGATAAAGAAGTATATAATTTCCACTCTGTTCTCAGACCTTGTGGTCAAATAATTATTTGCCAGAGTTAGCTCCCATATTTGAAAAAGTGGATCATTTTTGCAGCATTGGACATATCCAAGTACAAATACTTCTTTTTTCCCCCTCTGAGGTAAGCTTCTGGGAATTAAAGTATATGAACAAATTTAAATAGGAATCAATGGCAGCTTGATTAATCTCTCAGTTCCATATGTGTCTGAAACAATTTCCATCTATGTTCCAAGAGAGAAAGAAATAGGATCTGAATGTGTGCCATAGCAGCATTATGACTGACATTTAGACATAGACATTAATTAATTAAGCTAATTAATCCTCATCTAATGAGATTTTGGTTCCCTGGTCATCACATAGGAACTGGTGAAAGAGTGCTAAATTTACCGAAGATAAATATATTTAGCAGCTTGTAAGGAAGAGGTATTTTAACATAGGAGACAATGAATTAAATTTAATTATAATCATTTTAATCCATAATATTATTTTATACTATTTATTATTGTATTTATAACAGTGTTTTATTTGGATGTTTTTGTTTGTTAGTATTGTGAGCCGCCCAGAGTCCTTTGGGAGATGGGCGGCATATAAATATAATAAATAAATAAAAATAAATAAATAAGTAGGAAGGAGGCCCCCAAAGAGGAAGAATGTTCCCTAGACAAAAGCTCAAAGAAAGAGACTTTGGTATAGGTAGGAAACTTAAATATTGAGGGAGGCAAACCAAAGATGTGTGATTGTCTTACCTATTATTTGTGGATAGGGAAGTTACTCAAGCATTTACTGGGCTCATTTGAGCTTTTGTATAAAAGACAGCTGAGAACAATCTTAGATACAATTTAGGAAATTTGGACAAAGAGAGTTAAAAATCCTAAAAATATGGTGGAAGATTGTATTTTGGCCCAATGGGAAAATTAGAGAAATACAAACAATTGGCTCACAAAGAAGGCTCACCAGAAACAAAACTGGTTACATATAAATGAGGTGCCATATGGAAATATTTCCAGGTCAAGAGGTAGTTTTATTATTATCATGTATTATTATCCTAGAGCAGAATGCAAATTACAAGCCAAAGGGCAGAGTCCATATCAAATAGTTGCCAAAGCGGAGTTCAGGTAATTATAGAACTGATGCAGGAAAAGGTAAGCCAAAATTTAATTAGGCTAATTTGTTAAGAAATTGGGTGAACAGAGGTCAGAATAAATGTGCTTGCAGCAATTGGAGCATAAATGAATTCATAATGCCCACATATCAAGGTTCCAACATGGTAACAGAAGAAGCAGCTACTGTACAAGTAAATTCAAAGTTAAAGCATGCAGAAACATGCTTTAGATTTAGAAGACTTGATAGCAGAATTTAAGATGACATTCACTATTCACCAGGAGGCACTAAACTAGCTAAACACTATATTGATATTGGAGATGCTAATCCTGAATGACAATATTCTCATAGAATTACAGAAATGTTCAGGGGAACAGTGGACAAAAAAGTGCAAGCAATGAACCATGGAAAATCCAATATTACTAGAATACTATCCAGTATTAAAACATTCACAGTAAGAATAAAAGACATCCAAGTTACCTTAATAAACTTAAGAAATCCATGGAAAATTTGGCTGAACTCTCATGCATTTAACAGGGACCTTCTGCACTTTCCCAATCAGATTTATTTTTTACCCCTGTGAACAGTTTAGGATCATCGGCAAACTTGGTTGGTCCACCTCTTATCCCAAAGTCAAGATGTTTTTGAAGAACAGATCTCAACAGAACTTCATGGACTCCATTTATTGCTTCCACTGGAAAATGTCACCCATTAGCAAATCCATAAAGGAAAGGTCCCCTTATCCCATGACTGCTTATATTATTCAAGAGCCTTTAATGAAGAATTCTGTCAAAGGCTTTTTGAAAATTAAGTTCTCCATGTCAACCAGGTCATTACAATCCATATTCCAGTTGACCCCTAGCTAATATAAAAAAGTTAGTAAGGTAGAATTTAGCTTTGCAGAATTCATGCTGTTTTTCTGTTGGCAAGGCTTCTTCCTCTATGTCAGGAGTGTCAACTCGTGGGCCAGATGTGTCACATGCTGGCCATGCCCACCTCCAGTTTAGCAAAGGGAGAAAAAGTCATGATACGTCAAGTGACAACAACATGACAGCACGAGTTTGATACCCCTGCTCTATGCACCTCAATATATTTTTTTATTACTCTTTCTATAAATTTGCCTGCAACAAATGCTCTGCTGATTGGGCAATACTGTATTTCCCCAGATCTCTCCCGAGATCATTTTTTAAAAATTGGTGTCAATTGGCTACCTTCCAGTCCTATGATATTGGGCCTGATTGGAGTGACAAGCTACATATTTTCCTAGGAGGTTAGCAAGTTCACATCTGAATTATGTAAACATTTTCAGGTAGATGCCCTTGGGACTCAGTGATTTCTTACTGTGTCATCTCACCAGATGTTCTAAATCTTATTTATGTTGTTATCTCAATTAGATTCCCTCCCTGAGAAAGTCATTATAGGTTCATCTGTCTGTTCTATAACTCCTGTAGCAATGACAGATCAAATAAATCATCCCGTTCCTTCATGATCATGGCATCTTCCTTGAGGATCTCTTTCACTTTATGGGAAGGGTGGTTATCACTTAATCACCCAGTTGCTTCTCTGGCTAGGTTTCTGCTTTTAATGTTACAGTACAGTCCATTTTTATATTGTTTGCCATAAATTCCTTAAATTCTCTTTCCTTTGTTTTCTTGGTATCTGTCAATTTCCAACTCACACTTTTGTTCTCTTTCCAATTCACACAACTCACTATGGAACCATCAGTCAATCTGAACTTCTAGGAATCCATTTAAGATATTCTGCATTTGCTGTGGAGTCACCAACCAACCTTATATTCTAGGATGACTTCTTGGGTTTTCTGTATTTATTGTGGGATGATCAATTGACCCTACTTCCACTCATCCCTTTCCTGTATATCTTACTGTCATTTTAGCAGTAAATTCATTACTCTGGGAATATCCCTCAAGGTTTTTCATATTTAGTAGCTTTAGCTGTTCTGTCAGAGAATATACCTGCTATCTTGCATTCTTGCATTTACTGAATCTTTCTCATAATCATATATTTCATTCCACCAGGCATAGGCATGCCACCAACATTCAAGTTTATGTAAGCTGTATTTATGAGGTTTGCGAATAAGACCGAGTTTTACCTTTCGTTGTTTATTAGTTTAATTAGAAATTACAGAACTTAGTAGCTAAGATTGATAAGTGATTAAAAAGCTCAGGGGAAAGGGAAAGAGGAAGAAAAAGATGCAGGCAAACCAAAATTCTTCCAGACTGAAGATGGAAGATAACATTAGGTTCTTACCATTCATTCAAATCACCTAGTACTTTTTATTGTTTTAGGACAGAGTTGGGTGGAGAAGGGGTTGCAAAGAATATTGGGAACCAATGGCTGACTGGCCTCCAGGTGAAGAGTAGATTCTTTCTAAAAGGTAAAGGTTCCCCTTGCACATATGTGATAGTTGTTCCCGATTCTAGGGGGCAGTGCTCATCTCTTTTTCAAAGCCAAAGACCCAGCACTGTCCAAAGATGTCTCTGTGGTCATGTGGCCGGCATGACTAAATGCCAAAGGTACACAGAACGCTGTTACCTTCCCACCAAAGATGGTCCCTATTTTTCTACTTGCATTTTTTACATGCTTTTGAACTGCTAGGTTGGCAGAAGCTGGGACAAGTAACGGAAGCTCACCCCGTTACACGGCACTAGGGATTCGAACCGCTGAACTGCTGACCTTTCAATCGACAAGCTCAGCGTCTAAGCCACTGAGCCACCGCGTCCCCCTTATGATACTGATTATATTTATTTATTAATTTGTCACCAAAAATGTTGTAAACTAAGTTGGGATGGGAGGCAGTAATAAGCCTGAAGTTATTCAGCAAATTTCCTTAGCTGAAGGCATATTTGAACCCAAATCTTCCAGTTTCCAATTCAATACTTATCCATCTATATTCCTGAAAATATTTTGAAATTTGTCAGAGTCATACCTTTTCATTCCCCTCTTTCAAAGCCAACATCAGGTCATCTTTGATTCCTTTCTGGCAATGCTCACAGGTACAGTCAAAATAATACTGTTTTTTCAGTTGCTGCTTTCTGTCTTCACTGACATTGAGAAAGTCTATATAGGAAACAGTCAGCTCTTCTCCTATAGAGATCTTACTCAATACACGTAGCTCTATCCTAGTTTTAAATAAGGCAAGAGGCATTAGATCAGTTGCAATAATTATCTGATTCTATAGTCAAGATACTTAGGAAAGAAACTCTTTAAGGATGTATTTTCCCAAGCAAAGACAGAGATTATTTTGTGGAACTTTATGTATTCAATCCATGCTTATACTTATATATATTATCTAATACATACTTGACAAACAAATAAATAAATAAATAAATAAAAAAATTCTGTCTTCTGAACTAAATTCTGTAGAAGGATAAACAAAATTATGTAATAAGAAAAGATGAAATTAATGCCTACATACATTTATGGAAATCAAAACCATTTTAATTTTCTTTTATTTTGCATAATTTATGGAGGAGTATTATTCTTCATATTCAGGAATTTTTCCCGGCTTTTGTTAAACATTGGTAGGACAAAGCGGCCTTGTTTTCTGACTAAGAGAAAATCTCATTCAACAACCTCTATACTTTCAGCATGTAGTGTCCAGTTTTGAACAAATTCTAAAAAATTCAAAAGTCAGATACATAGTGTTCACTGTCCTTTAATTAAAATTAAAAACTTTAAACAATTGAATTTTTAGAAAATTAGAGTCTTTAGCATACTCAAGTGTAGCCTAGAGTATTATTCTAAAAGAACCATTATGAAATTCTGGATAAGTGTCTTCTCATTTTATTTTATTATACAAATTACCTTTTAATTGACATTTTCCTTGTTACTTTTAGCACACTCACTTAATATTCCACTTCATAGCTGCTATTGAAAATTACATATATTGTAGTTACTGCTTCACACAGCCACACTTAACCTATAGATAATCTTCCATAAGTGAGTCAGCCAGAATGCATGCTAAAAGGGTAGGACAGTCTGCACTTATTTGTGAGGTTGAGGAACAGAGTCACCTGTGGATACTTTTCATCTATTATTATTATTATTGCCACCAGCAGATAACTTTTGGGTGGCATCATCCAGGTATTTAGCTAGAGTGGATTTTCTTAGCTTTAGAATTTGAACCTGAGGGATTCAGCATAGTCTCTAGACCAGGGGTGTCAAACTGGCAGTCCACGGGCCAGATGAATCACATACAGGCTACGCCCACCCCAACTCAGCAAATAGGAAAAATGTCACAGAACATCATTTGACGGCAAAGTGACGTGGTGAGTTTGACACCCATGTTCTAGACCAATTGAATCACATCTGAAATCATGGACATGAAGTGCATTGGTTAGAAACAGAGGTGTTATGAAAAATAAGCAAAAGCAGACTTACATGCACATGTACAGATATATTAACCATGCCATTCCTAAACATTCAGCTTTTGAGCATGAATATGTTCTTGCCATGCATCCTCATCACTCCTACTTTCTTCCCTTCTGACAGTAGTGTCACTACTGTGCCTTAATAGTGCCTTATAATGAAGGCAATTAAATTATGTCTATCTGAATATGAAAAACAATGCTTCCAAATGTGTAAGATAAAGAATTAGTTTCTGTCACATTCTCAATCTTTCTCTTGTTATTCTTCCTTAAAAAAAATGGTACAGTCTACATACTACATACATACTACATACTATAAACCTCACATACTGGAATTGATTTTGTTCATTCCAGTTTCATTTCCAATGCTAGCCCAGAAGCATTGAGAAATATATGGTGATTACCTTTAAGTTCCCCTGTATCAGATCAGAATAATACACCTGTTAGCACACAAGTTTAACCACAACTTCCCAGTACAAGTTTTCACTTATTTTTTTTAGAATGTTTCTTTACGTGCCACATTAACTACAGTTACACTCAAACACATACAGAGACAATCACACCTTCTTACATCAGCTGTGAAGAAACTTGGTTTCAAAACTTGCAGCAACTTCCACTAAGGAAGTTATAATCAGCTGAATCAAGGAATGGATTTCTATAATTTACACCACAGATATGCAAATAACTCCCCCCTTTTTTTTTACTTAAAATATTCTTTTGAGTATTCCTGGAAAGTACACAGAATAAATCTCCAAGGATTGTACAAAGATTTGCCAAGAATGCTCAAAAAACACTTGAAGGTTTTCAGAGGCCCAGTGGTCTTCTTTTCTCTTGCCAGGCCCTCCTGAAATTACAATCAAAAATTTGTCATAGGGTGGGAAATGGGATGGAACAGATGGAAATAATGCCCAGTCCCTCTCCCCATCTGAAATTAGTTGTAATCAATGCAACCAAAATTAGAGAAATGGATCTCAGGCAATCAGTCATCTGCAAATAAGATGAAAAATTGATAGGATTTATTACCACCAATACAGGCTCTCATGCTGTCACTGCTATGGAAAGGAAAGAGGGAAAAAGAAGGTAGTACCAATGTTAAGAAGGATGGGCAAGTTGATCTGATAAGACCAGAGGTGACAATCACAATTAATACTATAGTACTTATTATTATTATAATACACTACAAAATGCAGGAAGTATTAAATTAAGGGCTGGGTTTAGTGAAATTTAGCTTAGGGATTACAGAAAAGGTGGAATTATGCGCCAACAGACATTTCCGAAGTTGGGTTATTACTGTCTGTGATTCGTCTATACTGATGCAGGATGATAGAGAAGTAGTGAGAGAAGGGAGTATATTATGCTTTCAAGACTGACCCACCTCATCTGGGTGTGGAACAATGATCTTACAGCCTCATGACTGGAAAAAAAAAACAGACACCTGCAGTTTTACAAAAGTAGAAACACTGGAAAAGCAGTCTGAGCCCAGACATTTAGTAGATTGAATGCTTGGGAGCAGCTATACATTGACATGCATGTACCAAAGACGACATTAAAGATGCATCTGAAATTATAAGCTAGAAGCTTAAGACCATACAGTTTACAAAGGCTAGACAATTTCCCCTCTCAAACAGGCTTTGGCTCTAGCATACGAATACTTGTATTTCACCAAGATTGATTGACTGACTGACTAGTTTTTCTTACAGCGGGGAACCAGAGTTGAAGGCAATCCCAGAGCTTGAATTTTTCATGTCCTGGTCCTCTTGGGCTCTCTCTCCTCCCCATCCAAGAGAAATTTAGTTTTATGAGTAAGAATTTGGTGAAACTAAGCTCCAAGGTTTAGTAGAACTTTCCCTTGGCATAGGTAGGTCTTACTTAGCAGATCAGATTCAGATTATAGCATTAGTAGCAGCAAGCAGAACTCTTTTATAGTGAGTCTACTCACTATTATAGTGAGTCTACTCGCTATAATTATTTATTTATTTATTTATTTATTTATTTATTTATTTATTTATTTGTCGCATTTATATGCCGCCCCCTCTCCCGAA
>JANHFM010002582.1:416320-432026 GCA_032468115.1 Grayia smithii | reverse complement strand
CAGTTCTCCAAACTACTCAAAATTTCCGCTACCGGTTCTCCAGAACCTGTCAGAACCTGCTGGATTTCACCCCTGCCCAAAACACACTTAATTTCCAGATCTTAAGAAATCTTTTGCATTCTTGCTTGAGATTGAACATTGCTTGCTTGAGATTGAACAAACTTTGAAAATATAGAAAGTGAAGAAAAAGGGGAAATGTAAAAAGATAGAAAAAAATAAAAAAATAAGACTATATTCTTTATAGTGTCAGTCAGAAACGCTAAGGATAATAATGCTAATCCAATATATAACATTGGATTTTCTACTTTATTTATGGCAGCATCCAGAATTACAATTTCAGATTACTCCTGATCAACTGTATTTGATAATCTTACTGCAAGTCCTTTCTTGCTTAATTGTTAATGGAAAAAATCCTGTCTACATTATTGGCCAGTAGTTTCTATCATGGATTATGAATTATTATGGATCCATTAAAAAAAGGACAGAGAAAACATTTTTCTTTCTTGATGAAGAGCAGCTTGCTGAATCAGAGAAGGACCATATCTCATCTTCAGATGAATTTAGCCCAGACCTAAAAGAAAAAAGAAAACCAAACTGAATAAATTCTCATGATGTACAAATTTTAGAACGATTGAAATTATGCATATAAAAATAGTTGCTATTTTTGAATAATAAATTTAAGAATTTCAATCAGAAATATAATGCGTTAGATGAAGCAGAAAAATCTGTGATTGATTCAGATGAAATAGGGATTACTTGAAAACACTATAGATAATCAGTAAGAGATATGAGAAACATTTCAAAAGTAAACAAAGATTTTTGTTAGAGTTATCTGCTTACAGGGTGTTTATCTAAGAATCAATTTCTGTTTTCTGAATACGTCTTATAATTCTGAATAAGATCCGCATATACAAATTTTCATATTAGAAATTTATCACTGCAGCTGACATATAAACTTGAAGTTGAAGCTGGGTTTCCATTCTGATTCAGCTTAAAAGCCTGTTCTATTGCTGGGACTTCCTTGAGATCTACAGTAATTCTGCTACACCATATGCAAAGTGTATTATCAATAGATCAATAAGCCTAGTTAATTTTACAGTTTGGCCCTGTATATGTATATGTCTCTTTATGTGTGAGAATCTTTTCTTTTATATTTTTATACTATTGAGTTTTATTATGTACTAGTCTTTGACTGCAATAAAGATATTTCCTTATTAGTATAGAACCATATTTTGCAATTATCACAGGAAGTAACTAAATAAAAAAATAAGATTTTTTTCAAGAATTTATTTTAATTTTTCTTCCATATTAATGTAACTAATTATAATTGTAATTGTAAATGTAATTAATGTAATGTAAAAGACAGAGGCACAGAAAATATTTTTTTCACAATTTTACTTTACTTTCAAATAACGAAAACTCTCTAGGCCCACTATGTGTTTAGGAGGAAGGGAATAATTTATTTATTTATTTAATGGCATTTATATGCTGCCCATCTCCCGAGGGACTCGGCGCGGCTTACATAAAACAAAAAACATACAATAAACAATTTTTTTAAAAAACAATAAAAAACACAATTGAAATCAGCATATAAAATAAATAAACACCCCACATCAAATAATGTTGGGAATAATGTAGGGAAGGGAAATATTTTTATTAGGAATAAAAAAGACATAAAGAAAAAAGACTGGTATCTAATCATACATATATTTAATATGGGGAGATTATTGATGATGACTTTAGCTTTCTTGAAAGGCCTGCAGATGCAATAAATAGACAAAATGCTACAATGTTATACCAGGGCAAGGAATTATTTCTCTTAATGCTACTGGAGAAATAAGTGACAATTAAATATTAATTTACTTTAAACATTATCCCCCCCCCCAAAAAAAAAAAAATACCAAAGGCCTTTTGTATATGCTCAGGACACCTGTGAATGATACGTATCTCTGATGTAGCATTTGGAAGTGTACAAGTATAGCCTGTGAAGCAGTAGAAACTGGTATATTAGTCACTAAGGTGGAGTGCTGGAGAGAGAACACAAGAGATGAGTAAACTACATAAATAATCTGATCTTGGGTTCAGCCCAATGCTTCTCTCTGCCATGGCTTGTTGTGCGTGCAAGAGCAAGGGGTTGTGGGATGTGAAGAGGGGGAAAAGAAAGGTGTCTCTGCTTTGGATCTGTTTTTGCACAGCTGCAGGCTAGTATTTTGAAGTGCTGCTCTGCCAACACTGCCATGCAGAAAGCAACGTAATCCCAGAGCATTCTTCGCAACAAGGCTTGGCTTGTTTTTTTGTCTTCAAGGTGTGTGCTTTGTGCATTCCCAAATTTTAGCTTGCCCTTTCGCAACACTTTTTAAAAATCAAAATAATTTAAGTTACAAATTCAAAACCCAGTGTGGATTATAGTGACTCTTACAACATGGAATTTTTTATATGGGGTGTGTATGTGTGTGTGTGTGTGTGTGTGTGTGTGTGAGGAAAAACTTCCTCCCTTTTCCAGCACCTTAAAGCAACAGGACATGAAATTGATTTTGAAGGAACCCAATTAATCTTCAAAACTGAACACCACAACAAGAGAATAATTATGGAAGCCATCGAAATAGAGAAACATCCCATAACATGAATAAACATGATAATACCTCCCATCTACCAGACATCTGGAAACTAGCCCTAGTCAACAAACGAGTCCGAGCCACGAAAACAGACACAAGACCCAGGATAACACATGATGCCACCACCAATCATCCTCACCAGATTCAAACCCAAACCCATCCCATAGATGAAATACAACCACCATCCAGAAGCCAAACCATGGCAGCATCACCAGGTGCTGCACCCCCCTCCCATCCCCACACAAAGCAAACTGACACACGCCATGAACACATGACAAGACCTCAATGCTGAGCATGTATCTTTCCATGGCTCTTGGCACCACTTGTATCTTTTGTATCGATTGTGAGCTTAGTGTCCATGTTTCACCGGCATGTTAGAGCAGGCAGCACAGACTGATTGAAAACTTCTCTCTTCGGGCATAGGGGGAGGTTGTTCTTGAATATTATGCTTAGCTTGCTGAATGCCTGCCAACTACATTTAACACACCATTCAATTTCCTTTATTGTATTCGCCTTCCTTTGAGATATGTTGGCCAAAGTATACATAGTGGTCTATTACGTCTAGTTCTTCTCCACATAATTTTTTTCTTTCTTTAGCTAATTTATTAAACATAACCTGGCTCTCTTTCAGGTTTATTTTTAAGCCAAATGGATCGCCTGCTTTGTGCAGCTCTTGTATGTGTCTTTGTAGCTCTTCTGGGTCTTATAAGAAGGGAACAACTACATCTGCAAATCTTAAGTGATTTTTATTCCATCTTTTGCCCAGTCTAGTTTGCAAAATATTTCTTCAAAGGCTGGCTGAGAAAAAGATAGGTGATATTGTATTGCCTTATTCTATGTCAGTGGTTCTCAACCTTCCTAATGCCACGACCCTTTAATACAGTTCTTCATGTTGTGGTGACCCCCACTTGATGCCTTTCTCCAAAGCGGCACAGTCTTTGGTAATTCCCCCTCCTCTCCCTCGCAGCACACACAGACGTTGGTTGCAGCTCCCTTTTCTCGGCGCTGCTGTTCCCTAGTCTGTCTCCACAGCGGGGAGGGAGGCGAGGAGGCAGGCAAAGGGGCTGCAGACTTGGCTATTTCCCGAGGACTCCCCGCTGCTGCTGCTGCTGCCGCTGCCACTGCCATGGTGCCTTCACCTCCTCCTCCTGCTGCCTTGTCCTATTCAGTTCACTTTCAATTGTGTTGCGCCAGCCCACAGCCCCTTATATTGAGCCTATATTGATAGAAGAGCGGTGTCTCAGTTCCTACGACCATTGGAAATATGTGTTTTCGATGGTCTTAGGCAACCCCTGTGAAAGAGTCGTTCAACCCCCAAAGGCGTCCCGACCAACAGGTTGAGAACCACTGTTCTAAAGCATGTAAAGAAGTTTCCATTTTGCAACTACCACTTCAAACAGTACCAGCTAATTTAAGCAAAGCAGCCATTGGCTCCACAAGGCTGCACCATTTCAACAGTCAGTTTAATTGTGACCTGAATTGCATCAGAGTTGAGATAGAAACCAAAGAGGAATATTGCTAATAATTGTGGAATTGCAGAAGTCTCCAGACAGTTCAGTTTTGAACTGGAAGGCAATGTTGTGTGGAAATGTTCATTTTCTTTATAGATTTCAAGGATGAATTATAAAGAGGGGAACAATGGGAACAAAAATATGGGAAAACAGAAAGAGAAGCCATCTCTAAATCTGATGTTTTCATATGTGATAGACTGCCATTCCCATAAATCCCAGTGTATGTATGTATGAATGCATATATGTATTTTGGTAGCAGGCCACCCATTCCCAGTCTGTCAGACTACTTGGGATTTATGGCTATACCTTGATCATCAGACAAATCAGTTCACTTTTACTCTTTTCAATAATCCTAAAATAATTGTTTGCAAATAAGGATTGGTTATATTTTTTAAAGGTTATAATAAAGAAGAGAATTATCGATAAGTATTCCCAGCCAAAAATAATGTTAGAAATATCATGATCCTTCCTGCATTTCAGTAAAGCCTTCATTTTGGGTCCAATCGATAAAATAATAATCAAATATACAGTCTGAAAGTTAAAAGGTAGATGATACTCTAAACTGAATAGCTGAATAGTTGTGTTTCAAAAAGATTGATCATAACTATATTTGTGTTCCAACTAAACAAACATTTTAATTTCATTTAGTCAATAATTTTATTAATACCAATGTACAGTACTTCAGTGGTTATTGTATTTAAATTTCTTCAGTCACAAATAATCTGTCTTCAATTTTATTATATTAAATGTTTTGCTTTTGCAAAAGTTTAGAATTTCACTTTAGAATTTATCATAATATGCAATTGACTTTGTCATGATCAAAATTGTACATTTATGTGTAATAACACATTGTAGTTCTAACTAATTAAATGATTCCTTGTATTTGTCAAGATATTAACACACAAGGAGAACCTAACTTCATTGTACAATGTTGTAATCAGTTGTCAGAAAAATGGTTCTCCATCTCATCTCAGCTTCAACTCTGTTTCATCTGTTGTTGATGTTTTTGTTTGCATATTGCATCAAACCATGTAAGTGTAATTTTAAATTGTATAACAGAGAAACTGGGTATTACTACCAAATCACAACTGCTGGATGAATGTATTTAAAAAACATACACGTATCCTTCTTCCCCTGTTAAGTTAATAAATAATGAGTACTTACTTCCATGAGATCTACTGAGCATAACTTTTGTCTAATTGAGCATTAATTTCAGGGGGCTATTTAAGTCTTTGAAGTCCCATAACTCCAGCTCTTGTCACATTACTACTGAAGGACTAAGATATTCACTGCCATTATGAATGGTTCCTACTTTGAGCCAGCTTTTGTGTCCATTTGGAAATTAGAAAAATGGACTTCTGTCCATGATTGTAGACTCTATTAGGTTCACCTTTGAATGATACATTGCAAAAATAAAATCTCATAGCTTTGAGCAGCTAACTAATTAATCAACTAAATGCCTTTTATAAATCCTAAATGAAGCATAAGATTGCTTACAGTTGTGTTTTAAGTTGATTCTGTCAAATGGAGAGACTAGTATGTTTATCAGATTGAATGTTATTAATAGCCCTGGGCAAGTCTTTGAAGGAGTGCTTCATTTTGAAAAAGTTTTAAGAAAGGCACCACTCTGAAGCTGTACCATGAGTGGTCCTCTTCCTTTTAAGTAAATGAAGTTGTTTGGGTTTTTTTATTGTTCTGCTTCATGTCTCATCTTGGCCTTCTCCAACAAAATAAGCTTTGCAGAAGGATGAGAGGAGCGTTGTCTGTTACCATAGGTCAAAGCATTTCCAGGCTAATAACAAGAGTTCCCCAAACATGTACCCAAACATCTAGCTTTGTGCCATCTTTGCATGCCCTGAGAGGAACTTTCACACACACCCAGGACTGGTCCAGAGTGATTTGTACATTGCCTCTTTCCTTTGGTGGAGAAAAGAGACACGGCACATATCTTCTCATCAAAGTAAATCTAAATCCCTTTGCACAGGCCTAGTCACTGAAACTCATGACACATTTGTTCTCGTCAATTTTTTATTGTTGAAACACAAGTTCTTTGTTCTATGATCCTAATGAGAATATCATTTTGATTCATATAGCCAGCATCCAAGTCTCCTGCCACAATCCATCTCTTCGGAACCTGAGTAATAGCATAATCTAACACATGTCTTTTCAGAAGTAAGAATGCAGGCAGCTGGTGATTGTAGCCTAATTGCAAGTAGTCCTCAACTTACAGCCATAATTGAGCCTGGCAATTACAGTTGTAAGTCACAATAGTCATACAGCATGTTACCTCATGACCAGACTTGATTTTATGGCCTTTTTTGTGGCAGTCATTAAGCAAATTTAGTGGTCACTACATGAACCCATTGTCTGCTATTGGGCATTCTTCTTTTGTAAGAAATTGGAAGTAATTGCCAGTTTCTGACAAAACTATCATAAAGTATTGTCACACGACCATAGGGTGCTACAGCAACCAATTACCAAGCAGCCAAAATGAAGCAAACATCAGAACCTTGAAACCAGGACTCAAGTAGCCTTTGGAAGGTGGGGGATCCCTCATCAATTTACTAAGTCACAAAGTGACCAGTCGTAAATCAAGGCCTACTGTACAGCAAACTGTACTCTAAGATCACATAGGTGAAGAATTTCTACTCCATAAGTAAAATCCAGCTCACCAGGCTGCCCATCTAATAAGGAACATCTTCAAAATCCCTTTTATCCCCTTAACCAAGAGTCACTATTTTAATGCAGCTGAGACTTTTGAAGCCACAGTTATCAAGATGTAATTGCACCTTCAGTTTCTTTACTGAAGAAATGCAAAGGCAAACAAAATTATGGCTTGGGTACTCTAACAGTAGAAACGTTTTAGAAGCGATTGGACAACCATTTGTCTGAAATGATATAGGGTTTCCTGCTTGAGCAGTGGTTTGGACTGGATGACCTCCAAGGTTCCTTCCAATTCTGTTATTCTGTTATTCTATTCTGATTTTCTATCAAGATGGCAGCATTTAGGCTATGCTTTTGCCACATATAATAATCACAGATATAAGCTGGTTTTCTTTATGTACTGGTATTCCTGAAAAAAATAAATCAAAGTGCAAATAACCTTTAGTGTAGGCAACATATCTAACAGCTAGACTAGCACAATAGTACAGTAAACCTGTTGTGGAAGGAATAAGTATCTCCTGACATCTTTTAAATACCATCTCTGCATAAGGAAGCCAATGGAGTTCTCCAGCTCTTCTAGATGACAACTCTAATAAACCCCAACCAATAGCAGAGGATTGTGGATATTCTGGTCAGATTACTTTTCAGGATCAAGTTTCTTTGCCCTGGACTAGTTCATTATCAATGATAATGATAATAACAACAACAGTGTATTCAATATTGCTTTAAAGATATATAACCCAATTTCAGAAAAACTGCTTGTGTGTTTTTATGCTTGAAACGATCAAGGTCAGTGACACATTTTGACCAATCTAGAGTTTTAGCAAAGTGTTGGACATGCTTGAGTACTGGCATTCATGATTCAGACAGAATTCTTTTTTCACATGTAGCTCAGTTTGGTTAAAGTAATTTTATGAACAATATTTATTCACTGTTAATATAGTAACATAGAAAATGTGACAGAAATGGAAGACTTTGACAAATGCTCCACTCAGAATAAATGTGGTTAAGTCCTGATGTCTCTGAAAACCCAAATAAAGTCAGCTAATATTTGGTGTGTGTGTGATGTGAGAGTGTGTATTTTATGTTTTATTCTGTCACTTATTCACTTATTTGTTTTCATGAAGATAACCTTATATAAACTATCCATATTCTTCAGGATCATTTTGATCTAGGAGAAAGGTTTCATCCTTCAGTAGTGCACGTAATAGAGTTGGTCAGATTGGGAAGCATATTTTTATCTTGGATCTTTAATATTTCACAGTTCAAGCAACATTTTACTAAACTGTTAGATATATGACAAGTAGCCTCACCACCCACATATCAATGTACCTTATGTTTTCTTCCCTACTTTGATATGTCTTCAGAAATTGTATAAAATAATCATATGTATTAACCAATGGTCAATCATCATAAACATAATTTTTGATTCCATCTGTCAGAATGATTTTGTAGGGAAAACATTTTCAACTTCAGGGTCATTCTCTTTAAGGTCTAATTTGACCCCCTACTTGTTTATCCTTCCTGCCACTCCAGATATCTCTATGGCCTCTACGCATAGCTGACTACTAGGTCGCTCAGCCAATTTTCAAATGAACGAGATATCTGTGAAATATATAATAGAATTATAAGACTGGATGTGATCAGATACCATTTTATCCAATTTCATGCCCAAAGGCAAAGTCCTCTACACATTAGCCAAGTTCCCATCAGATGCTAGTTTTTCTGTGACTTAGTCTTCATCATATGTAACCATAAACATTAGGGATTTACATGATTCAAAAATGATTTGAATTATGTTTTTTTGGGACCACAGGGAAACATAAGCACATCCATTCATCTATAAGTTAATGTAGCCTTAAAAGTAGTTATGTTAGATTCACAAGGAAACTTGGAAAAAAGTTAGGCTGCTATGGATGAATTTCCTCCCTGATGGGTGCTGTCCTGTGGAGGTTGAACTGGGAGTAAACTGTCTGGAGCTCAATAGAATTAATTTCTGATTCACCAGCTAGCAAGGGAAAGAGCCAAGAGAGGGTCGGAAGCAAAGCAAGAATAAGGAACCATCAACTTATAACAGCAAGCTAAGTGATGCAGTTGTAAAATGTGATGCATTAGCCAGTTTGGTCTAGTAGTTAAGGTAACAGGCAAGTTGAGTTAAAATTCAACCTTAGCCATGATATCTTTGAGCCATTCACTCTTTCAACTCCACCCACCTGACAGGGTTTTTGTTGTGAGGAAAACAGGAAGAGAAAGGCATGTTGGATATGTTCACTGACTGGAGTTGTTTGTAAAAACAATAAAGGTGGGATATAAACCTTTATAAAGATGGGGAAGCCAGCAGGAAGTAGAAAGATATTAAAACAAAAAAAAAAGTTTATTTCAATAAGTAAAGAGCAAGAAGAAAACTAAGGAAATGATCAATTCACTAATCAGAGAAAGCAACCAGAAGAAAGTAGAACTGCTTAATTCCTTCCTTAGATCTGTCAATACACAAAAGGGAAAAAAATCATCCATCCTATCAAAAGCAGCACCATGGGAGACAGAACAGGAACACAGGTCAAGAAAGGCAAGGAATTGGTAAGGAAACACCTATCTGCTTTAGGTGAGTTCAGTTCTCCTGGACCAGATGGTTCATATCCCAGGGTACTGAAGGCGGATATGATCTCAGAACCACTGAATAAAATCTTTCAGAGCACAGAGCATAGAGGAACTGCCAGAAGACTGGAAAAGAGCTAATGTGGTTCCAATCTTCAAAAAAGGGGGGAAGAGGAAACTACAGATTAATCAGCTTGACATCAATATCTGGGAAAAGCCTGGAAAAGATAATCAAGCAGTGGATTTGTGAGTACCTTGAAATGAACAAGATGATTAATAGAAATCAGCATGGGTTTGTTAAAAACAAGCCATACCAAACAAACCTTATTGCCTTCGTTGACAAAGTAGCTAAATTAATGGACCAAGGAAATGCTATGGATATATTATATTTAGAGTTCAGACAGGCATCTAATGACATTTCTTGGTAAGATAGAACAATGAGAACCACTAGATGGATTTGTAGTTGTCTGACAACTAAACTCAGCATGTGGTCCTCAATGGAACTGTTGTACATCTACGTGGAGGGAAGCATGTGGTGGGGTATCTCAAGGTTCTGCCCAGTGTTCTTCAACATCTTCATAAATGACCTAGATGAGGGAATTGAAGGGAAGCTCATCAAATTTTCAGATGACACAAAGCTGGGAGGAATTGCTAACACTTTGAAGATAGACTCAAGATTCAGAATAATCTTCACAGACTTGAGCATTGGGCTATGCTCAGTAAAATGCTGTTCAGTGTCAAGAAAAATAAGGTCCTGCACTTAGGCAAAAAAAAAGCCCAAAAAAAATGCACAGGTATAAGAAAGCCAGTATCTGGCTCAAAAGCAATGTCTGGGAGAGGGAACTAATGAATTTGTGGACTACTTTTTAAGTATGAGTCAGCAGTATGGTGCAGCTACCAAAAAAACCAGCATGGTCCTGGGCTGCATCAACAGAGGAATAGCAGGGAGATCCTGGCGAGTACTGCTCTATATTTCACTAGTTGGGTGACATGTGGAATACTGCATCCAGTTCTAATCACCACAATAAAAAAAGATGCTGAGGTCCTAGAAAGAGAAGAACAACAACAACAATGCTGAGAAGAACAATGATGATAAGGGATCTGGAGGCTAAATCTTGATGACAAACAGCTATGAAAACTAGGTATGTTTAGCCTAATGAACAGAAGGCTTAGGAGAGACATGATAGCAACCTTACAATACTTGAAGGATTGTTACAAAGTATAAATGACCAGAATCTGGATCACAAAGAATTACCAAGGTTGGTATTGTCAGGCTGCAATCCAGCACTAGGAGATATTACACTGAATGGCTCACAAATAATACAGATTCAAATTATATTTTGATGGGCATTCACCAAATGTGTTTACTCTTTCTCTTGATTTTGAAGGTAAGGATTATATCTCATTTCCATTTATGGTCATGTTTGAGGCTTTACATTCAAGGGTTGTAAAGGAATCTGCAACTTCTGTTTGACTTGAGTTAATAGTAAGGATATAAGTGTCTTGAATAGATGATAAGAATGTTATTGATGATGATGACTTGATTGTACTATCTTGACAATGATAGTTGCCTGTATGTCTGTAACTTTAGTGTCTGTATGCAGCCTAAATTAAGCAGCTATAGCCTAAAATGTGAATGTTGAGATTACTTTGCCATTATAGGCAGCTTGAGAGCTCACTGAAATTAGTTACCAGTATCTCCTTTTATGATAATTGTATTCTACTTTATATAAAGCATTTTTAGTTCCTGAATATCTATGCCAACAAGTAAGGTTTTTATTCTCACAATTAGACATATAGCTTTATATTTACTTAGTAAAAGTGATGCTTTTTGTTGCTATGGGAGTTCAGTTTTTAAACCTATATATTTTAATCCATTAATTAGGACACAAGAAATAAAAAATACGGCAGAATATGTGATAACAAAAGATGTTTCCTCAAAGCCCTGGAAGAGAAAAGAAGTATAAATACTCCCTATCTTTAGCCTTAGGCTAAAACAAAGAGTCTCTATTCTTAAAAGGTGAACTTTAAGAGGGTCACAATAATAGCCCCAAAATGTTAAAAGGACCCAAGCAAATTAAATTTTCTCATTTTTTAAAGATCCAATAGAAAACTTTTCTTTTTTCATAAAATAATAACTATCATTCATAGCATTTAAAAAAAATGTTTGTGACTGTCAGTTCCATGTTGCAAGAATAGAACCGGAGAGATACAAATGTAATGATGTGCTTTGAAAAGGGCTTCATTCATGCACTGGTGATGTTACCTTGTTTGGTAATGAAATTTCTATAAGGAAACAACCAAGTTCAGACAGCACCAAAGACCCTACTCTGCCTCACCTCAAGTATTATTTTTATCCACTCACTCATTCTGCCATAACATAATACCTTTACCATATCAAGGTATTATGCCATGGTTTTGATTATGGTTTATGCTACAACATAATACCATAAGAGCCAGGGTGGCGCAGTGGTTAGAAAGTAATATTGCATGCTAACTCTGTCAACTGCCAGCAGTTCGATACTGACTGGCTCAAGGTTGACTTAGCCTTCCATCCTTCCGAGGTTGGTAAAAGGGGAGCCAGATTGTTGGGGGCAACATGCTGACTCTGTAAATCACTTAAGAGAGGTTTGTAAAGCACTGTGAAGTATATAAGTTTAAGTTAAGCTATTTAAGTTAAGCTATTTATATCACCATAGGCACTTTAGCCCAAAGATTCTTATCATTTTTTTGACCTCTGTTAAGTAACAAACTTCTGTAAAAGGATATTTTCTTTTGCTTTTTTGTGTCTGGATGGTAAAATAGCATTTTTGAGTCTCTCAAACCCTGACTGTTGTGCCTGTAAGGACCAAGATAATTTATGACCTTGATAGCCACAGCCACACCTACAGTAACTAGATATGATTATTAGTATTGTATCCACTACACAACACATACATACATCATTCTCTTCTCATCCTGTTTCTTCTAACTGAAAGTGAATGAAATGCAATTTTTTTTTAAAAAAAACCTCAGATTTAAAAGTTAAGAGGGAAGAACTTGGACTAATTCCTTCTACTTTTTCTGTAAGGAGTCTGTCAAAGGGTTTTTGCCTTTACCTCTACTCCTTGTGGCTACCATTTGTTTTTAATCTACCTCATTAAAAGGCTATTGATGGCTTTAGCTATTGTCCTTATTTAGGAACGGATTTACAAGCACTAATATCTGAATGTGCTAAGATTAATGGGAGGCATGGAGTTTACAATTATCCATGGGTCCCTTGACCACACATGTAGGGTCTTAGGAGGACTGGGTACACTCTTATGAAAAACTCTAAAGGGGGTTTAAACCTGGGAATGTTTTAATAGGATTGAATCTGTAATAGGATTTGGGAGCCTGGTCTAAACTTATAGTGCACACTTGTTTGGGGGCAATGTGCTATGGTGAAGTCATTATTACCTTATAAAAAAAAAAGTTTGCTGATCTTTTAAAAAAAAATAAACAAAAATTCTGCCTAAATGCATCTTTTAAAATAGAACTCATCAGGATAGAATACTTAGAGAACAAGAAGAAGCTTTTTTAAAAAATAAAAACCATTGTTTTTATCAACCAAGGAAGATTTTAAAAGGTTTTATATCGAGAAGTATTTCTGATGTGATAAGCTGCATATTTCCAGTTCACGCACAATAAAAATGCAGAAAGACAGCAGCCATATTCTGACTCTCTCAAAGAAAATAATGGTTCAGAAAATGGGGCTGGGACTTTCTTTGAAGTAAGATTTCTAATGAATGACAAAGCTCATGCTGCCTCCTCCCTCAGTTGAAAAACAAGGAGACAAATGGGAGTGGAGCTTTCTCCTAAATTAGATTGGTATAAAAATAAGCCTTCGTGACAATAGGTCATTTGTGCTTTGTTCATATTATGTCTTGATGTTTAATATTATTACTTCTTACCACCTCTTTTTTTCCCACATTCTATTGCAAAGGAGCTTGCTTTTACGAAATTCCAGAACCATATATTTTCATAATATTTTATTTATTTATTTATTTCATATTTCTAAACCATAACCTTCCAAGAAGAGCTCTCATAAAATGTTTCCTATTATTTATTTGTTTGTTTGTTTTCAGCAAAGAGATAACACATATCCACAGAAGTCATGGGAGAATTTGTCTTGGCTCTTTTAGCTGTAACTCAAAAGCTACTGGAAAAAGTACTATTATGGGGATAGGTTTATGAAAGGTAACAGACGTTAAATTGCAGCTATGCTTTAAAAGACTCAGAAAAACTCTAAATGCGCAATTCCAAACTTTGATTAAAACAAATTGTTTGGCTGAAATGGTATCAAATTAGAACATGGTGGGGCAGCATTTCAGTTCATTAGTTCAAATGTTATTTGAAGATAGTTCGGTTGGAATTTTGTAGCAAAATGTAATCAAGGGAAGAAGGCTATTTCAAGAAGAGAAGACCTTGCCCTCTTCCCAATTATAAATATATCGGTTCACACATTTCAAAAGCAGTCTGTTCTTCACAGATTTTAAAAACAACTGATCCAAGGCTCCCTCTTTGATCACCTCAACTGACTAGGCCCCTTCTCTGGTTCTCATCGGAGGTGAGAATTGGTCTTCAGTGGGAAATCCACAGGCAATAAATGTAGGCAACCCAGCCAATAGATAGAATCCACACCAAAATGGGAAATGCCACATCATCCTCTTTGGAATTAATAGAAAGTTAGGCAAAGGGCCTTCACAGGGAAGGAGATACCATAGTAGCCTACCATTACCCAGCAACTGCCAACATCTCTTTCCTGGATGGCCTTTTAGATGGAATGTTCCCAAGGCATCACTCCTGGCAGCTAGGAACAAAAAATCACAGGGGAAAATTCTCCACAGCAAAAAAAGTGCACAGCGCCAGGGGCAAATACCACAGGTCCACAGAAAATGCAGCAGCACAGCAAATGTGACATGTCCTCTGGGAACAAAGCCCAAATGGCCCAAATGAATCTATATCCAAGTCCAGGCACAGTCTTGACAATCAAAACAGTGACTTCACAACAGTGGACTAATACATATTCTCCAAAGCACTGGACTGCAGGACAAGAAACATTGGTTGGAAACCAATCAAAGAGAGAAGCAACCTGGAATTAAAGAGAAACTTCCTAACAGTGAAAACAATTAACCAGTAGAACAGCTTGCCTTAAAAAATCATGGACACTCCATCACTGGATGTTTTTAAGAAGAGTCTAGACAGTCACTTAAAATAGTATAGGTTCTCTTGCTTGAGCAGGGGGCTGGACGAGAAGACCTCCAAAGTCCACTGTACCTCATTCATTCTAAACACGGTCTAAATACAGTATTTTCTAAATAGGACTGCATAAGTTCTGACAGCTCTTGTCTATGTTATTTTCTCATCCTTTGGATTTTCATGACACTGTAAACTCTCCAGGTATTACTTCTTGAAAAAAAGAGCAATCATTTATAATTTGATCCTTCATAAGATTTGAAGTGGTTTGTATTAAAAAGATTTGCTTGATCAAGCAAAGGATCTGAAGCAGAAGATCTCTCTCACCTATCTGGCAAGAAAATTAATCAGGTATGAGATATAATGAAAAGTAATATCATCACTTCCAGAACTTTAGTTTAAATAGTGATATTTTAATACATGAAGCAAGAAAATAATCCTTGAAATGAACTGTTTTACTATTTGTATTTATTTCTTATTTATTTGTATTATTTCTCCATATCATCATCCCATAATTTGCTATGCAAGTCTGCTAATGATGGACAAGCTTCTTAAAACCATTATGAAAGAACTCTACACTGTCAGCCAGATCCTGAAGAGTTTTCTACCTCTTAATATGATCAAACAAATTCCTGTGAAAGTATTCCTTCAATTTTGGGAAAAGATAGTCTGGACTATAGTCTGGTGCTAAGTCTGGACTATATATCTGCAGTGATGGCGAACCTATGGCACGTGTATCACAGGTGGTACACGTAGCCATATTGCAGGGCATATGAGATCAGCTCCGGCATGCATGCGCACCAGCCAGCTGATTTTCAGGCCTTCTGGGCCCTCTGGAAGTAGGAAAATGGAGGTCCTGGGTGATGGTGGGGAAGGCCCATTTTTCTCTTTCCCCAAGCTCTAGAGCCTTTCTAGGAGCTTGGGGAAGGCAAAAATGGCTTTCCTCACACACACAGCCACAGAGGACCTACAGAGGCAGGAAATCACTTCTTTGACAACTTCTGGTCCCATGTCTGGGTCATTTCCTGCCTCTGGAAGTCTTCCGGAGGGTGAGGAAAGCCGTTTTTGCCTTCCCCAAGCTCCTAGAAAGGCTCTGGAGCTTGG
>JANHFM010002582.1:319369-329510 GCA_032468115.1 Grayia smithii | reverse complement strand
CACGAGAGAAACATGAGAATGGATAGAGAAGAGAAGGTTGAATTGGGACCCAACCAGGAAGGTTAAACATTTCCTGGTGGAGGACTCTTCTATTTGTACTATTTAAAAGCTGCTGTTCTCCTTGTTTAGCATCTCCAGAGGAGTTCCTTCCAGTGCAAACAGTTTTGGAGAATAGATTTTTCTGAGGCATCAGCAGGGAATCTAAGAGTTAAATTAGCCTTCCTAATTTGCTTTATTTTCAGAAATGTTCACCCCTGCTTCTTCCACCCTGCCTTCTAGATGTTATTACATTTAAAAAACAACAAGAAGTAAATTAAATGTATGGATTAATTTTATATCTAGTTTAACCCAGAATGCTTTAAATGCCAGCAAAGTTGAAATATTATCTTCCTCTACATAATAATCCACATCTTTGCTTGCTGACAAATGAACCATTCGTATTTATGCTTTCTCCTGAGTTTTTTTCTTTCAATACACTTCAGCTTAAATTCATGATTACTAGGCCTGAGTTTTACTTTTCTTATACTTCATTTTGCCTCCAAAGAAAGTTGCAGTGCCTTATTTTAAATTATATTCTATTCTAACTACACAAAACAGAGCTGAAATGCAGAGGTTATTTACTAATAGAAAATATAATTATTTCTATGGCCTACCAAGTATGGTTTAGTCCCAGGATTTGGAATAAGGAATGGATGCTGTAGCTTGTCCCTTCTCTCCTTCTTGTTCATTGCTATGCTATGGGCATAAATTTGTCCATGACACCTGCTTATGCCCTTAAGCAAGATCAACTCTGCATGATCACTTCGTGCCCTCCAGCAAATGGAATGAGAGCTCTCCTAGATATTTCCTTAGTGGTGTTTGTCTGTAACACTACTTTTATTCATGCATTCAGCCACATTCTGGATGTAACTGTAATTCAACTGTTAGACATGACAAGCACTATACTATTCAGTCTGATAGCACAGACTGGAAAAGAGAAGAGAAGCCTGAACCAACATTTGAAAAACAAATCTACTGATATAGTTTCTAAATCAGTTTAATGTTTCCTTTTTGCATCCCAAACCGACACGAAGACTAAGAGCAGCAAACACATATTAAAATACATTGTGTTTAAGAAAAGAAATTGGATGGTGGTGGGGCGGACATGAAGCACTCTTCAAGTACCTGAAAGGTACTTGAATGCAGAGTACCGCTTAATGGACATAAGTAGCAGGAAGAAAGTACATTAGAAAAAGCTTCCTAATACTAAGAGCAGCTCAGTAGTACAGCTAGCCATAAGAGAGGTAGCCACAGGTTCCACTTATTGTGCATGGATAGGAGAATTGATAGCCGTTTGTTGCTATATGCTTTAATTATATGCACACATCGATTTGGGCCTCAAACCTAACTGGGATCTTCCAACATCATGATTCTTTCTTTTGCTGCCTCTCCTTGGGAATATTGGGTAGACTCAGTGGTGGGATTCGGCCAGTTCGCACCTGTTCGGGAAAACCGGTTGTTAACTTTCTAATCAGTTAGGAGAACTGGTTGTTGGAAGAAATCTTATTTTGGTTTTTTTCCACTTTACAGGGCTAATCCTGTAAGGAAGACAGGAAGAAAACATTCTGGTGTTGTTTCTAGCCTAATCTTTATTGCCCTGCTTACAGAAACTGCCTCTCTGGTTAACCCTTACTACATTGAAACAGCTAAGGCGAAGCGCCCATCGACATGAATGATGTTGAGTTGCCCATGCCCACACGGTCACATGACCACCGAGCCACACCTACCCAGCTGATCATTAGGGCAGAGAACCAGTTGTTAAATTATTTGAATCCACCACTGGGTAGACTTCACTATTCCTGCTGTTGGATACAAACAAAGCTCATCTTTTTCTAAATAATTTTGAAAACTTGTTGATCTGACAGATTTCATACTAGGGTACTTTGGGAGAAAGACTTCATAACATGGAGTGATAGGGAAGATTCTTCTGTTTGCTTTCACTCACTCCATTGCTATCTTAAAATATTGCAAACATGATGTGAACCCATTGGCTACAGTCAAATGCTTTTAGATATCAGGAACCACAGTCTCCAGCAATGCAAGAGAGCTTATTTAGTTATGCTGACTGAGGAATGATGGGAGTCTTTTAGGGAACTGCCTGAGTTTTCAGATTCACCTGAAAAGTTTGACCATTCTGAGCTTCAGCTACACTAAGAGTCAACTGATCCAGAGTCTAAGATAAGGTAAGATCTGAGGATATCTCATCTGAACACATTGCAAATTATAATGATAAAAGCAAAGAAAATCAAGTCATCTACTTAAAAGAAAGAATAACTCAAACAGCTACTCCGGTTGGTAGTTAAGGTTATATTTTAAAAATTGGCATTTGTGACACTTTGGTGATAAATAACATTTGAATATCCTACACTCTTTGTATGCATATATCCAACTGGCAACATAGAACAGGGTTAAAATTCAGCAGCCTTATTTGTCTACTTTTATGCCTTGACAATTTTTATTAGTCTATAGTGCATTCTTTTTAGTACATACTCTAAAACATACTTATTAATGGATCAAGCTTTTATCATCTTCATCATCATCTTCTATTCTTATTTGTACTGTACTTTTTGTTAGATCAGAATTAAGACAGCACTTGTCTTACTGAATGACAGAATCATTCTGATACCTTGAATTGGCATACATTTGCTTGTTGTCATTTTTCAAACAATGGAACTTAATGTGGAAACTTCCTTTCCCTGCAGGGAGATTGAATAGTGAGCATCAGGGAAGGAGTAACAGAGAACCTCAGAATTGCAACAAACATTTACATTACAGTGACAGTATAAAGGAAAACAAAAGCAAGTACCCATCGGTTTGTGCAGTCTTCTATTTTATCTGATTTTGTGTAAGTGGTAATATATTGATCCTACTTCACCGCTGATTAAATGCAACACTCTAAGCAGTCCTAACTTTTGTACAGAAAACAAATACATTTAAAGTGAAAGAGAAATGGTATAAGTTTATTTCTTAGGAAGTGCCATATAGATGGAAAGATTAAAAACGGCAACATAGATGTGGTTTCTACTAAAACAATGCCTTTTCCCTTTAAAATGATACCATACTTCCATAGTCATATGTCTTCCAAAGAGGAATTTTTTTTCCCAGACCTTTATTTAATACAGTGGTTCTCAACCTGTGGGTTGGGACCCCTTTGGGGGTCGAACAACCCTTTCACGGGGTCGGCTAAGACCATCGGAAAACACATATTTCTGATCGTCTTAGGAACTGAGATACCGCTCCTCTATCCATCTCCAGGCGGGGCCACCCACATGCAGATCTGCCAACATATGAGTACCCGGTGTGATGACATCATTGCGCCAACCCCATCACATATACCCCGTATAAATACAGGTGTATATGATGGGGTTGGCGCCATAATGTACTTTGCAGACCCATCACACATGTAGAGTAGCAAAATTACAGTTATGAAGTAGCAACAAAAATAATTTTATGGTTGGAACTGTATTAAAGGGTCGCAGCATTAGGAAGGTTGAGAACCACTGATTTAAAACATAGTGCATGCACGTTATCAATGCTATTTTTTTCTTTGTTCAATATGCAGGCTGTACAACGTGATCCAATTCTTCTCTTTCCAACACTCTAAACTTTTGATTGTGTACTTGTGTTAAAAGTTTGTATGTCTACTAAATTTCTTGCAATGCATAATGAGAAGTGTTACTAATTTTTGTCTTCCTCACCAATTTAATTCCTTGCAGTTTAGTCACATCACTCTTTGTAGTTGTAAAGCAAAAGCCAAAATATTTATTGATGTACATGAGAAATGAGAAAATATGTTTTGTAAGCCATTGCTGCTAAGAGCCCATCTGAGTCCCAGTCCACAACTCTAGTTCCAAGTCCTACATCCCATTTTGTGAAAGGAGGAATATAAAGAACTAATGATGAAAAACTGTCATTGCAATTTTTACTGGGGGGGGGGTACTTAGTGTACTTTCATATCAGAATTTAAAGGCCAACCAGTCAGATACAACTATAAGAAGTTTAATTAAAAGGCTGAAAAAAAATCAAAGCAAGCCCGATGAATTCTCTAGTTTTTTAAAATAGGAAAGCCCTTTCCTAGTTAAGAGAGGACCAAGGTTACAAATTTACACCTTGCCTAGAAAAATGATACCTGGTCACCGGAATAGACAATATATACACAAACATTTCAAACACCTGACAAACGAGACAAACAGCACCCCCTCTTTTTTATGTAAGTGTCACATTTGTTGTTGTTTAAATTCTCACTACAGACCTTGAGTTTTGTTTTTCAAAAGGTCAGTTTCAGACTAATGGTTTCCTGATGAAACTGTGATTTTAAGATGTATGGTATAGGAGCTCTTTACTACTAGAAAGCAGAGTCTGTGGTCCTTTTAGCCTATAGTTAAACCACTCATTGGCATCTCACAGGAGAAATTGCAGGTTCTTTTTTTTTTTCCCCTTTAGGTTTTAAATATAGCCTACAGAAATCTCTGTTACCTTTCTTCCTTTTCCTCCAGAATCAACTAAATCTTCAGTTGACCATCAGAAAACAAATTATTGCTGCTAATCATGTGAAATAGAAGATTATGAGGACCAGTGGGTTGAAGATTAGCTTCTTAAAATGGGATTCTGCTGCATTAAATGGCAGCGACATTAGTTGGACGAAAGCACTCATTTTTCAGATGGATATGTAGGATGGAGAAAACAGAAAGCTTATTTTCTTCTTCCTGCTCAAGATTTCCCATTGCCACTAGAAATGAAAATCACCAATGAGGAATAGAATTACTGGAGAAAACAGGATAACGAGAGAAGCAATGATAGCTGGGATGAAGCGAACTTAACAAAGATCATTGGGAAGAAAAATTCCTGAGAAGTTTGGGAGAAATATGTGCCTGTACAATGCACTACTTTGTGTACATATGAATGCAGCCCTTAGTTTCTGAACTGGATCTAGGTTGAAAAGACCCATAATAATCTAGCTTTCACAGTACAAAGGTTGAAACGCAAGTAAGAAAGTGGAATGTTTTATACTCTACACTAAAGCAAAACCAGATGTTGAAGATTAAAACGCTCGTAGAACATGGTAGAACAGAACAGATAATAAGGAAAAATTCATTTGATGAATTAAAATGATGAATTAATTAAAATGAAATGAACAATATGCTCCTCTGAAAGACTATAACATCAAAATATGTGTGCGAGTTATTTTAATGTTTTGTTAAAATATTAATAATTATAATACTTGGAATTTTGAGCAGCATTGCAGAATTATTATTTTTCTGAAACATAAGTAAGGTGAACAAATGTGATGCATTCTGATAGGAAGAAGTATCAGAAATGAAATCAGAGCAAGGAGTCCGGGGACCTAATGAACTGCTTGAAGAGAGAATGTCAAGAAATGCTTAGTTTTTCGAGGATAATGATGTAAAGATATATATCAGCTATATAATATGAGAAATTAGATAATTAGTTAAATATTATTATAAGCACAAGAGATTTGTAACCAACCGACACACCGTATGTAATTGTGAGGGTTGATGGAGGGGTTTTTTTATGTTTGTTTGTTTAAAAAAATTTTAAAAATCAAAAAAAAAGGAAACTACTTCTGTAAACACGCCAAAATATTCTGCAGATGGAGAAATTTGATGGAAATGAAAAAAATTGTCCAAGGACCAAACTGCAAATATGCCTAGTTAACCACCTTGCCCTCTTTCTCTTTTAAAACAAGTTAGTGATTGTTTAAGAATCATTCGCACATTCACCTGTTGATTGTCCTAATAGGGTATTACAGTTCTAGCATTTTCTTGGACACTGAAAATATTGTAATAACTGGCTCTAAGAACTGCAAGTAGAGGACAATAATTTTGAATCTTGCTCAAGTATGTTGATCATTCAGTATGTCTATGTGTTGTTTTATATATTGTATTAATACACAGATATTTTCACAATCCTGAAAAAAAAAGAAATGCTTAGTTTTGATATTCTTCTGTTTATACAAATATACTACTGAAAGCAAAGGAAACTGAAGCTGTTTTAAGATTGTTCTAAGTTTCAAGGAACAATATCAAGTACTAAATAAATTTGTATGGATTATCAAAGTGTCTTCTCTTCCAGAATGCTATTGAACGTTGTTGTTTTTTTTGGTCTAGTTGTGAAGCTGGTTAATAGGTTAATGGGCTCCATTGTTAGCAACTATTCATGTTATTTTTTTTTCCTGCTTTTAAGTGAACGTCTTTTGAACAGTATCCCTTTTTATGTCTAGTGCTGGTAGGTCTTTCCTCTTTTCTCTCCCTACCCCCCACCTATTTACACGAGGGCTTTGAAAATCTTGTCAGTATGTGCTCTCCTGAGTGTTGCGCGAATTGCACTACTGCTTCATTTGGAAGAGATACTCATCTCTGGAGCCCCATACTGTGCAAGAGTGCATCAAGGCCAAGGAAGCCCCTTGATGCAGGCTCATGCTGCGATTCTCCTTTGCACAGAGTCATGTGTCATGATGGTTTTCCCACAATGCACTCTTTAGTTCAGTGTCAAAGAAATAGAACAAATAATCTGCTGCCATCACAGGCAAAGATACTACTCATATGGAAGAACAGGCTTTGCTTCTAAATGCTCCAATTTTGCACGCGAGCCTTTATCTGGAGTTGTTTTTAATTGCATATTTAATGAAAACCTATTTAGGACTATTTTCCAGTTGAAGAAATCCTGTTTAGGAAATGAGGGAATGAAGAAACTTCAGAAAGCAATGGATGAAATTTAGTTTTAGCAAATGAAAAACCAAAATCATGTACATTTTAAAAATCCTAGATTTAAATGTGTTAAGCCATAAAGAAACTCAGTAGCTGGAGATGAATCATACCTGCCTATAATTTTAAAAAGGATTGCCAGAAAAAAGAGAAAGTCATTTTAAAATAAAAATAAAAAAAGGAAATTATGATTATCTGCTTGTCTCATCTGCTAATTGATAAAAATGAATGGCAATTTAGACACAAATACTACAAATGAAATAAAAATTGTTATCTAACTAAAAGAATAGGGCAAGACAAGGATATCTTCACAGTGGCTGGAAATTCTGGCAGCTAATACATTCAGAGCAGCAGATTAGAGAAAGTGCATGTAAAATGTTGCTTCTTCTGAAAATAATCAGGCTAACACTACCACTTCTTAGCTTAAGCCTAAAGTACATTGAACTTCAAGATCCCATTACCTAAATAGCATGGTCATTACTGATGTCCGTATGGAATCTACAGTAACTGAAATGCAAGGTATCTAAAAGGAAGTAGATTAAAGGAGGGAAGATTTAACTAGTAACTCCCAAAATTATCAGTTCCTTTCTCCAACTTAGACATGCCCCTGCTGAAAAGTCAGGAAGCTGAAATCCATATATTTGAAGGATGGAAAGTTTGGAGAAGTAGGATCTTAGGTTATGCAGCTCTAGTTCTTGAACTCTTGTACAAAAATGCTAAAGACTGAAACCCAAATATAATAATAAAAATGACAAAGTGGTTTAGAAATAAACCTCCCATTTGTCTTTATAATCAGTCTTGGTTTTCAATCCCTTTTTTTTTCTGTTTTTCTGTCTTATGATACATTGTTGTTCTGGCAAAAACAGCTTATACATTGTAGTCCTCAAATAGTTAATTCTGTTAATAAGGAAATAATAAGATTAATAACTAATAATCACTTATCAATGTTTCAGCAACTAATATCACTTATCTTGGTAAGTGGTACAACTGTCCCATTGATAATTCAATTGATTTTACCTGTCCTGTAAAATAGATAATCCTAATTTGATAGAAATGGTAAATTGAGGTCATTGACCACACATGCCAGATGGATTGAATCTGCTGCTGTCATTAAAAATTGCTGCTTTATTATGGTTAAATATTTACAAATGCAGCTATCAGCCAGTAACATAACTAACAAAGCAGAATAAGCACGATAATATGACAGATTCTTGAAATGGGATGACCAATGGAAAACAGAGAAGACAAAGCTTTTGCAGTTGATTTCCTCATATGACTATCTTATATGCTATTGATAATGACAGATATTCTATACAATGACTACTTTATAACCCAAGTTAATATATAGCTACTCAGAGATTAACTTCCATGGTAGGTTTATTCACTGCTAATAATGAATCATTAATTAATTCCAGTTATTCTATATTGCTTTTTTCGGTCTTTTTCTGCTTTCCCACAACAATATATTTCTATATGTTATTTTCACTAATACAAAAAATACAATGGAATGTATGCTCTAGTATTTGTATACTGATCTTTGAGATAGGGAGAAGGAGAGAGTATTGTTTTAAAAAAGCAAACTGTCAACCAAATAAGAGAGTGTTGTTTAATGTTTAAGACAATGTTTCAAATGATTTACAAGTAATAAAGAACTCCAAAGTGAAGCCAAGAAGAAAATTTGAAGAAATGAGGCACCAGCAATAAGAAATAAAAACTTTCCAAATAATCAGAAAATTGCATAATTTTGTGCAAAGAAGTAATCGCAAAGGTATGCAGGCATTTCTGGAACTATTAACCCCAACCTCTTGCACTGGCAGAGAATTTATAAATTATGCATTTCTGAATGAGTTAAGGACTGTATCTTCATTCTATGAACTGTGAAATCCAGTGGGTAGTTAAATTCTGATCTGTATATAAGTGTGAGATTGGTGGATGAAATGTGTACCAGAATTCATAAAGGATTAGTTTTTCAAATATTATTAGATTTAAGCATCTTCCAAACAAAAGAACTATTTATCTTAAGAAATGAAAGTATTTTAAACAAATACAAAACAAAAGGGTGATACAATGGTATAGTTACTTAGAAATATTTTATTTTACATTTCTTATAGAAAAACTTTCACAATGTCCTAATTGATAAGGCAATTATATCCCTCTATCACTGTTCTAGGAACTAATTTCAGAAGGATAAGTATGGAAATAAATAATGGCCACTCAGAATACATCAACAGATTACTTTCCATTTAAAGTTAAATGGTCTTATGGAATAAGTGCTTTAAAGGTATCTTTTAATTTAAGGTGATTTTGATAAATCAAATGGTTGTTGCATTAGGCATGAGACAAGCTGATCATGATCTGGGCTGCCAAACTCATAGAATACATTTTACTGTTTTTTTATTTAATTGAAAATTATTTCCCCAATGCACCATTTAGATTGAAAGAAACCCCACCTATTTATTACCTAAGATTTGAAGAGTTGATAGATCTGAAATCATCAATTGCTTTTTCTTTTATCTTCCCCTATCTCGTAATAATTACAATGTCTCCCACAAAATATTTCCCTCTCAGTATCAGGTGTTTATTTATTATGTATTTAATATTTTGATTTATTAGCTCAGCACAAAAACCATGGCTGTGTTCATCATCAGTGCACAACCTACAACTGACTCAGGTAAAATAGCACAATGAACAAATAATCAAAAATAAAACATAAAAACATAAGAACATAATATGTTAGGAAAAATGCAACCAACAGGATCATACCACTCTCTGAGCAAGTGCCTGGAGAGAGTTCTTTTTAAAATAAAAAGGTTCAGTTACAGAATACTAAGATCATTTTATAGCAAATGTCATCAGACGTTCAATTACAATTTTATTTCTGTTTTATTCTGTTTCTATAATTATTACCTTTAACAAGTTGTAAAAGTAATTTATCAACAAGTGATTGTTCTGACATAAATTTACCTTTCATGCCAAATAAACCTAAATGAAAAAGTTAATTATATTCCAAACTTGTGCTTGTAACACACTTAAGCTTAAGCAAGTTATTAAATTCTTGAGGGACAAAGATAAAACAATAAATGAGATGTACAGCTCAGTTCATAGCAACTTGATATTATATCTTAAAGCAGGGGTGTCAAACTCGATTTTATGGAGGGCCACATCAAGGTTATGTTTGACCTCGGGGGGCCAGGGTGGGTATGGCCAGGGTGTGCATGGCCAGTTTGATGTCACTTGGGTTGGGGACACCAGTGGCCTGAGTGCTCTGCCAGCAAAAACGGGCTCCTGAGCTCCAGTTTTGGCTAGGACGGCCTCCTGCAACCCTCTGCCAGTGAAAACAGAGCCCCCCTGAGCTCCGTTTTCACTGGCAGAGGGCT
>JANHFM010002582.1:291506-302390 GCA_032468115.1 Grayia smithii | reverse complement strand
CAATCAGTGGTTCCATGTCCAGTTCTCACTGTTGCTTCTTGACCCACATATAGGTTTCTCAAGAGACAAATAAGATGTTCTGGTACTCCCATCTCTTTCAGAACTTGCCACAATTTGTTGTGATCCACACAATCAAAGGCTTTAGCATAGTCAATGAATCTGTTACCATTACTGATGCCTTTTACTTAACAGTGATATTGCCAGAAAGTCACAACCCTTTGGATAGATAATTGTTTCCCCCTACTTTGCATATTATCACCTTAAATGCAATTTTGTTCACAATCTAAATTTGTAAACACTTATATCTGTCATAAGATCTGAGAAAACAAGTGCAGATCCATAGATGGTGAAAAGAGTGAGTTTCCATTTGTCTGGTTCTCCTCACTAATTTTTTGTAGTTTTGTTCTGACCCTGTACATTTTCAGGAGCTAACTTAAAATGTTAGAAAGGTGATGTCTGATATCAGAATGATTGCATAAATGTAATGTATTATTCCTCGATATATATTTTTTTCCCTGGTGGGTGTAGAACAGTTTCTCAACCTTGGAGACTTTAAGACATAGAGACTTCAATTCCCAGAATTCTCCCACCGTGTTGAAGATCACACACATTATGGTTGCTAAGGTTGAGGACCACTGGTGAACAATATCTGTATTATATTATATTATAGTAAAACTGTGGTAGCCTACTTGTGGAAAATAAAATAAAACCTTGGTAGCCTACTTGTGGAGAAAGTAACTTAAATGCCTTTGAAATGACAAGCAAACTGGGAAATAGAACTGACATACCGCCTTTAAGTAATCACAAAATGATCAAAGCTGTAACTTTGGCATGCAAAAAGGGGGGAAAGTTGACATAACTTAGGGGAATGAGCAAAGCTTGCAAAAGGTAAATATTAAAGAAACCAGAACAACAGTTAACAATTATTATGAAACACATCTTTCTAATTTTTTGTTATAAATATACATGTACAAAATCTCCCCTACCGTTATCTAACTAAAAACACTATGTTGTTTCGACTTCTGGTGAAAAGATGGCCAACTGATGACAGCCCAGGGAAGGATCCCTGAAGAGTATTTTCCTGGATTGTAGCTTTTTCAAGAACCAGCTTTACTTTAGTTTATTTGACTCTTTTGGAATTATCCCACAAGATCTTCAGATACAGCAAATGTCTACAAGTAACTTCAGGAGCTGTGCTTTGAAGCAGCCATGCATGCCAAAAGCTGGGTGGGCAGGGCTGCAACCAGTTCATTGTTGACGAAGCAGCCATTTTGGAACTTATTTTTGTCTAGTTACTAATGTATAAAAGTAAAAAGTTGAGGCTGTAATCTTATTTTGTACTCTGCTAAAAAGAGTCAGAAGACAATGCTTTTTTCTTTCTTCCCTTGTACTTCATATTTTCTTCTTCCCCCCCTTCTTTTTCCTTCCTTTAATTTCTTATTTTTATTTGTATTTTATACATTGATAAAACAATAAAAGTCATGAGCTAAAAGCACTATGTGCTTTCATTGCTGAGACACAAAATATTTTGGACTCTGACACTCACGCTGTTTCTTGTATTCTAAAGAATACTGTCCAATATTTTCACTACAGACTTTTTCCAAAAGTTAAATTTTACATTTTCATCTTTTCAGATACTAGTGACCAGAACCAGGATGCCCATAAAGACCAATCATTTTATTCTTACTTCTGCTGGAACTCCAATTGAGCATTTCTTGTTTTTGCTCAAGCCAGAGGTGCCATTGTGGTGCAGTAGTTAGAATACAGTATTATAGGCTAATTCTGCTGACTGCCAACTGCCAGCAGTTCGATTCTCACCAGCTCAAGGTTGACTCAGCCTTCCATCCTTCCAAGCTCGGTAAAATGAGGAGCCAGATTGTTGGGGGCAATATGCTGACTCTGTAGACCACTTAGAGAAGGCTGTAAAGCACTGTGAAGTGATATATAAATCTAACTGCTATTGCTACTGCTATTAATTCTAACCAGAATTCCCTACAGCTCCAAACAAAATCCTTAATTATAAATTAATTTATAATTATAAATTAAATTATAAATTAATCTCTGATTATATGCAAATCAGTTTCCCCTTCCCAGTAAGTAACCCGTTGTCAGATATTCCGGGCAGTCAATCTTGACACTTATGTACAGGCCACAATCCAAAGCATGATCTTAAAGCCAATTGGAAAGTTTCTATTTTCATTGATAAGTAAAGCAGCAGATTATGAAATCGGTCACTTTAAAAAACTTAAGTCTTTCTGGTACAATTCATTTGTGCTTAGGGCTTCGCTTTGCTTGTTCTACATCTTGAACAACATAATATAAACAAAGCATGTACTCATTGATGTCCATAAATTGCTCTGTCATTTGGTGAACCTCTGTAGTGAGCAAACTACTACCTTTTAGCAAAAGCCATACAGTCTTTTCAACACATACCTCACAAGTTATCAAAAAGGATGCTCAGGTGAAAAGAGGAAGCTACACCATTTTTAACTCTTGTGAAGAAGAGGTGCTTTTGGGATGTGTTAATAACACAGCTCTTAAATTTGCAGGAGTCTGATATTTTGTGCCAGTTATTGTCTCATAAATGAAGACTCCCTTTCCAAAGAACCAAAACAACAACAACAAAACAATTTGGATGAGAAATCCTATCTGATCCAGTATTTTGATCCAGACTGCAAATAGGTCATAAGCACAACAGCCCTTTCCCAATTTTTAATAGTAATTTTATTGGAAATTACACTTACGATGATAAAAACCTGATGCAAACTTAAAAGGAAAAAAAATAGAAGGTGCAGAAAAGAAGAAAATAGAAAAAAAAGAAAAAAAATAAGAAAATAGTAAAGAAAAGGAAAATAAATATATAAAGAAATTATTTCCCCCTTCATCACAAGTATAAGTGATTTTAGTAATTTCTCACCTTCTCTTAAAATGCAATAAATGACCACTCATTCCCATCTCCCATCTCAAATCCTTAAAATCTGATCTTTTCAGTCCTGATCAACAAAGTCCATTAAGAGTTACAAAGATAACAACAACTATTTTAACCTTGATCAGACAAATCAACATTACATTCATTCCTTTTATTTTAATAATCTTGGTCTTTAATCCTTGAAAATATTGTTATTTCTTTTCAATGTTCTTTGTCCCTTCTCACAAAATTCTTCAAAGCTTTATCTAGTCTCCTTTGTGAATCCTGTATAGAAGTGCAGATCATGTGTTTGGTTTATTATTTGTAAATCCCTTTAAATTATTAAGACATCAGCTGGTTTCATTTGTATATCCAGTGTAGCATTTTTTTTTGTATTATTCCTATATCCTGTCATTTTAAAATCCACTTTCAGATCAGTCTGTCTTGTCCAGAAAAACTTGTTCCTTTTCCATAGCATCTTTTAAACTCAGTATATCTATACAGGAAGACATTCTTAAAATTAATTACCACAATAATGCATATTTTCAAATGAAACAAACAAAATGTTAAAAAGTTATGATAGTTATGTAGTTACTTACCGAGCATATCTAAATTATATTAAAGTAACCAAATATCTTTACAATCCCCAAGGCATGTCACAACTTTTGAGCACCCCTAAAGTTTGGAAATTGAAAATTGATCACTCTTGTCTCTATTAAATAAAGTTCCATAGCAGTACAGCTTAGAATTGTTTTCAGCATCAATCAAAAACGATGTCAGTTATATTTTGAAAAGCAACAAGCACTATGCTTTTTTGTTTCTGAAAACCATAGCATTTTAAAGTCAGTCCTTTAAAACAAAAATCCAAAAGATATCTCACTGAGTGTTCTTCAGTTTTTCTATTTTCCTCTCGTTGCAATTCAAATATCGCAAAAGGACAAGTCTGAAATTATTTTTACTTCTTAATTTCTACTGTTAATGACTGACATTCATAGAGATACTAGTCCCATTTTAAAGGGTTATGGGTCAGTGAGCATTTTTGTGCTGTGGTGTTTCTCAGATCGAGCTTCAAGACAACCCCAATCTCTAATAATGGCTGCAGAGCTAGGAATGGAGGAAGGGAGAGGATCATTTAAAATTGTCCTGGATGCATGCCAAAAAGAGAAGAAAGGCTGCTTTGTAAATGGACATCTAGAGGCCAGGAGTAAACATGTAGCTATACTTGACACACCAAGCCTTTGCCAAAACCGTTAGACTGAGTAATCCATGCCAGTTCCTCTTTACGCTGTAACTGCCTGCTACAATAGAGACAACCTCCTCCAATTACGACAGTAATTTTTCTGAAAACATCTTCCCAGGAACTCTCAAATTAGCAACTGCCTCAGAGTAAATGAATTCTAATTTCGCCAACAAAGGTGAACGTTTCAGCCTTTCCTACCTTGAGTTGCATCCCTCCCATCCACCCTTCTCTTTTTTCCAAAAATATTTATATGTCTTTGATCATTTCCTCAGTTTAGCAAAGATAGATCTGTAAACGTTCCCATTCCAAAGAAAACCAGCCAGCTTGGCTCATAAGAAGGACATCTAATTTATATTGTGAGTGTTTATATAGCTATATAGTTTATATAGCTTCCCTTAAGCTGTTCCCTGCTATCCTCAAATCTTTCTTCTCCTCAGCTTTGAAAAAAGACTTCAATGCCTGGAGCAACATTCATAGAAAGCAAGTGTGTGTGTAGCAGTGCCAATCAAGATTTCCCAGCAGTGGACTCCAGTTTCAATGGTCCTCACTCATTTATCCCATCCTTCAGGAATTGATATACCCCAGGGTTCTATCTAATAACGTGCCTTCCACTTCATCTTACTAGATAGTCTTCTGTATTACATATATTTTGCATGGACAAGAAGGTAATCTCTCTCCATGCTTAGGAAGAAGTTATTCTTTATGCAAATTATTGAAAGTATCCATACACACACACACATAATCTACAACACTGACGTTATGGTAAGGAATAAAACACTTCTGAGGGACAAAGTTCAACTTAGAATGGCAACCAGTGGTGAAATTCAAATTTTTTTACTACCGGGTCTGTGGGCATGGCTTGGTGGGCATGGTGTGGCGTTGTAGGAGTGGTCTGGCTTAGTGGGCATGGCAAAATTGCAAAACTGCAAAATTTTCATTTCTACCCCACTCCAGGATACTGCAAAAGGATACTGCAAAATCCCCATTCTCTCCCCACTCCTGGGGCAAGGATATTGCAAAAACTTCATTCCCACCCTACTCTGGGACCAGCCAGAGGTGCTATTTGCCCGTTCTCTGAACTACTCAAAATTTCTGCTACCTGTTCTCCAGAACCTATCAGAACCTGCTGGATTTCACCCCGATGGCAACTACATAATATTAAAAGAGAAATATGAAAATATGTTCGTCTAAGAGAGGCATAGTCCACAAACTCCTTCATTTAAATAAAATTTATATTTACTTCAGACTTGTGGACTGCAAAGTGAGAATTGAATGGCATCCAAATGAGAGGTCTACTCAACCTTTGTGTCCTCTATTTCAATCTGGTCTTCCAAAAATGTGTTGTTTTAGCTTTTATAGTTTATTGGTTTTATTGTAATTTATTTGGTAGTCATGAGTCACCTAAAATTGTTGAGAGTTGAGTAGCAAAGAACTTTAACAAATTATCCATATTGTTGTTAGTATATACCCAACAATGTGAAATCACACCTACCAGTTTTTTAGCTGGTGTTGGCCTTCATATGCATTGAGTGCTTTCCAAGAAACCTAGCGTGTGATGACCCGGGGCATGGCACAAAAGCAACACAGCCAGAGAACAGGTTTAACTCCCCTTTATTGATCCAACTTTGCCCCCAAACATCCCCACCAGTGGTGGGTTGCCCCCGGTTCAGTCCGGTTCGCGCGAATAGGTAGCGGTGATGCTGTGATGTCACTGAACTGGTTCTACGCGTCCCAGACCACTGCCTCCCTGCGTGCCCGTACTTACTGGTTCGTGCACGGAGAGCATGGAGCACACTTGTGCGCATGCGCAGGAAACTTTTTTTGACCTTTTTTTGCTGGACGTGCACTCTGTGCACCCCGCGCGTGCACCTTTAGAACCAATAGGAGAGATAAGTAGAACCCACCCCTGATCCCCACGTTTATTACAAGTCCTGGAGCAAAGCTCTCACATGCACCTTCAGCAGACTCTGGCTGCGAGTAATGCATTAAGCCAGGTTTAGCCAAATAGTAACCAAGGCCAGCAGTCCAGTAAGCCAGGTTTAGCCAAACAGTAACCAGAGCCAGCAGTCCAATAAGCCAGGTTAGCCAAACAGTAACCTCCAGACATCAGCAAGTGGTCACAAGACTCCACAGATTCAATGCTTGTTCCCAACAAATGCCACTCCCACCAGCACCTCCTTACATCTCAGTGCCCAGGTGTGCCTTGTGAAGGGGGGCCAGGCACTCTCCTCCCTCATAGGTGGCTCAGTCTGCATTGTTCTTGCCTTCTCCTATGCGTGCTCTAGGATCAGGAAAGGGTGGTCCTTGCTCTTCACCTGAGCTTTGTCTCTCCTGCTCCTCCCTGTCTGCAAGCCTTTCTAATCCTGAAAAGCCTTGCCTGGACTGACTCTGCCCTTCCTCAGTTTCCTCCAAGGCCAACAGAGCCGCTCTTTCGATCTGTGTCGGCTCTTGTTCCAACTCATCTTCCCCTGCAGATTCAGACTCTGCCAGGGGCATGACATAGGATGTCATACTTTATTGGCATAGAATATGCGAGGATCCAAGCAATATGATTGTTTGCAATTGACAGATGGAAATATTGTCAATATGCAAGATTCTTTGATATAGCACACAATATGTCAAAAACCATGGAACCACCATAGCCAGTTTTTCCATAATGTTTCAAGTTTGATTTTCGGATTTTGATACTTTGTGAATTTATCCAATTCTTTTTCTACTATTCTACTGGTACTATCCTCTGGTATTGCCACATCAATTATCCACATATTCTTCTTTTCAGCCACAGTTAAATCTGGTCTATTATGAACCAAGACTCAACAGTTTGAATTAGTAAATTGCACAATATTTTGATTTGCTCATTTTTATTACTTTTTCAACTATGTGTTCCAACCATTTTTTCATTACTGGCACATGATAATTTTTACAAAAATTCCATGAATCATTTTGGTGACTTCGTTATGTTGTTTATAATCCGTTTGTGTGGTTGTTTTACACAAGCTAAGTGTCAGGGTTCCAAGGAACATCCCCAACAAAATAAAACTCCGAGGCCTGAGGTTCCTCAAAGTTCCAATTTATTAGAAATCATGTTGGCACATCTGTGAAAACCTAAATCTGAAAACTTCCAAGTTTTCTCCATCCAACTAGCAGCTCACAGCCCTGCCCAACACCCACAGGTTCATCACATAACCCAATCAACTCTTCACATTCAACTGGTCTTCAGACTTCAGTAGATGCAGGCAAGTGTCGTTGAATAAATAATGTTGTTATACTAATTTTCTAACGCTTTTCTACATTTATTCTAGCTCTCTTAAGTTTCATTCCAAATTCATGTGCTGACAAATTAGGAACTTATATTCCACAAGTACCATAACCATGTCCAGATATGCCCTCTATAAAGAATATCAGCATAACACTGAAACACTGCTATCCTTTGAATGAAAGAAGCAAGATGTAGACCTGTGATGGTGAACCTTTGGCACGTGTGCCACAGGTGGCACATGAAGCCATATTGGAGGGCATGCGAGCTCAGCTCACACGCATACGTGCCGGCCAGCTGATTTTTTTGGCCTTCTGGGCCCACTGGAAGTAGGGAAATAGTCTGTTTCCTGCCTCCAGAGGGCCTTGGGGGTGGTAGGGAAGGCCTCCGGAGGCAGGAAATAACCCGTTTGACAACTTTCTGTCCCACTGGAAGTTGTCAAACAGGTCATTTCCTGCCTTTGGAGGGTGTCCAGGCAGGTGGGGAAAGCGGTTTTTGCCTTTCCCAAGCTCCTAGAAAGGCTCTGGAGCTTGGGGAGAGAGAAAAATGGGTCATTGCGTGCCAGGAGCAGGAGGGGAGGGGGGGGTCACATGTGCATGTGCAGGGGGGAAAAGCATACCTAACCTCCCACACTCCTGGCACACAATGGCAAAAAGGTTTGCCATCACTGGTGTAGACACTGCCACCAAAGCCTCAATTTGTTTTTACCTGCAGGGCTGGGATCAAACTACAGGAATAGGTCTCTGCCTTATTTGGGAAGTTATGAAGTAAGCCAAACATTGATTATGCATGAAAGGAGAAATGTTCTCTCCTGCAGAACAAAGCAGAAGAGAAGCACCAAACTGGGAAACTGCCATGATGTAAACAGCTGTGAAAATTAACACATAACTTTGATTTCCTGGTCTGGACTACCTCGAAGAGCTTATATGTAGACATAATACTAATTACTGATAACTAATTCAGGGCAAAGAGAAGCAGTTTGGCACAATAGTTAAGGCATCAGCATAGAAACTGAGTGTTGGAAGAAATATCCATCTGGTTCAGTGGGAAGAAAGACATTGGAAAAGGGAGGCTGATTGGAAAGATGGTTTATTGATGAACAGGACCACATGGGTTTGAGGTCCTGGGCAGCTGACCACATGGAGTGGAGAGTGAGGGTTATTTATCCCCTTTCTTGGGCATTGCCCTTGAGCTTTCTGTTCCTATGGCAAGAGTATATATTCTAATGGCTGTAATCAGACTCCCAAGGGACCATGTGGAGTCATGTTTGTCTGAATCCAGTTTGGTTGAACCTTGGGCTGATATCCTTAGGAGATTGTGCAATGCAGTGAGCTCTGCTGTTAAATAATCCTATTATGTCCTGGAGGGTCACGTCTTAATCCCATCACCCTGGAGCGGAAGGTCTTTTGTTTTGTAGAAAGGCTGGCCCAGTCCTTCTCAATGGGCACCAAATATTTGCTGGAGGTAGGGAGCTGAAGCTCTGAGTTTCTGTCTCCCTTAAGATTTCTATTTCTCTTTTAGGGGAAATATAATATTCTGCCTTTTTAATATTTCCAAAAGTATTTCATTCTTCTATGAAGGAAGGGTGCTAACTTTCCACATGAGAGATCATGAGTTCTAGTCCTGCCTTAGATACAAACCAGTTGCAGAACCTTAGGCCAATCATTCTCTCTCAGCACTAGGAAGCAGGCAAGAACAAATTACTTCTGGAAAACATTGCCAAGAAAACTGCAGGGACTTGTCCATGCAGTCACCAGTTTTAAAAAAATTGACTCAAGGCACACACACACACACACACACACAAAATCAGGGGCTGCCAAAAATTATCTAGACATCAATGGGCATTAACAGTAATTTCTCATTACCATTCCCTTGCCACCCTATGTAGACTATAGATCTGCATTCTTATCTTATTAATTCCCAGGTTGCCCAAAATAATAATAACCAAACATTTTTAAAGCGTCAGAATTAGATCTGCTATGAGGTAGATAAAAGGCATGCAAATGTATTTTAAAATATAGTTTTTGAATTCGAATGAGTTGTGAGAAAAGGACCAAGGTCCCTTTTAGCACTGCTTGCATTGTCATTTCTTATATTATGTATAGCATGTCAGTGTTGTAATATAACAGTAAATTTTGGTTTGGGATTACCAGCAATTACTGCAAAGGTAAAAACCCATCCTGCAAATTTAACAATGATTTTTTTTTCCTCTCTGTATGTGTGTGTGAACTAATTGCATTGGAATACCTTAATAAGAGTACACATTTCAGGTTTTCTATTTCCCTGGAAAAGGTCATCCTTTATTTCTGGTTACATAGCTAAAGAGAGAAAATCATATTAGCACAGTGACCTAGTGAGTGATTGCATAAGCCTCCAATGATTTGCATTATCTGACTGTAACAGAGTTGTTCTCCTTTTTGCTAAATGAGTAGGAGAAACCTCCATGGCAGTCAGGGGAAGTTCAAAGCCTTTGAATTTTAATACAATGCGCTCATTATCTGCAACTAGGTTAACGACTGTACAGCGCTGATGGGATGCTGGCGTGCTTTCTATAAAATACTGAACACTCAGTGAAAGTTTCTCTTATTTTTGGCAAAAGTCAATAGGGTTTCTGCTTCTTCAAAGATACATCAACCCCCTGATGTGCCACAGAAAGAGTGAGCTCACTTTATTCTCTCTCTTGAAATGATTCCTAACTATAATCTAAAATTGTAACTTTTATTTTCTTCCGGAAGGATACTGCCAGCCTGTGTTAGAAACATTTGCTCTTTTAAAGAGATAGGCTGCTTGATTAATCGTATATTTTATTCGTGCAATCGTTTGCTTCTTTTTTTAAATATTGATATGCAACCAATAGTTTTACTGGATAAAATTATATAATTTGATATAGATAGACTTGAAAACAAGTCCCATTGGACTCAGTTGGATCTATTTCTGAATAAGAATGCATAGATTGTGTTGTTAAAGAATCGATATTTTCATTCTTAGATTTTTGATTCATAGATTGTTAAAGGACTGTGGACTGTCTACATAATTTTGGTAGAAAAATTTGCTAACAGTAATATTTAATAGTAGTAGCTATAGTAATAGTAAAAGAAAAGGCCTGATTCAATAGCTTCCTAATTTAATTTAGCCCTCAATCCAAAGCATGATTTAGAAATCCAGTGTCTTGTCTGGCACTGGATATCACTGGAAATTAATGACTGGTTACTGTGGTTTTTTTCCCTTCATTCTCTAATGGTTTAACATAGTGGTGAAATCCAAATGTTTTTACTACCGGTTCTGTGGGCGTGGCTTGGTGGGTGTGGTGTGGCTTGGTGGGCGTGGCTTGGTGGGTGTGGTGTGGCTTGGTGGGCATGGCTTGGTGGGTGTGGTGTGGCTTGGTGGGCGTGGCTTGGTGGCGTGGCAGGGGAAGGATACTGCAAAATCTCCATTCCCACCCCACTCCAGGGGAAGGACACTGCAAAATCCCCATTCCCT
>JANHFM010002582.1:265493-279089 GCA_032468115.1 Grayia smithii | reverse complement strand
TATGCACCAAGACAAATTCCTTGTGTGTCCAATCACACTTGGCCAATAAAGAATTCTATTCTATTCTATTCTAAATACTATTAAGTTAGCAGTACTAAGCTTGCATTAGGACAGATGTTTCTCTTTTATTAGTTGGAATTTAAAGTGAGTGAATGAAATAAAGAACATTTGTCTCCAATCTCTATTATTCCATCACTATCATCCAGCAAGCCACCTCTACTGCCATGACAGAAATCTCCTGATCCAGTCTGCGATGATTACTCACCCTTCCAGTAGATTCCTATTCTATGTCTAACAACACCCAAGGGACTTTCATGAATCTTTCCTTCAAGCTATTAATTTTCACAGAACTAAGTCTGAATCCAATTCTTGGATCCAATCAATGTTTTCCTTTGTCAAGGAAATCCTTGTTCCCCCCACCGCACCCCTGGTAAACCAAGGAACACTGAGATCCATCTTTCTTCCTTTTTCTTTTTCTTTTTTACTTTCTTTCTTTCTTTCTCTCTCTCTCTCTCTTTCTTTTTTCTTATTTATTTATTAAATTTATTTTCTGCCTATCTCATAATGAAACAATTCTGGGCATCTTAGAGCATATACCATTAAACTTGTAACATCATCCCATTTCTCAATATTTTAAAATCCTGCTTTTATTTTCCATTTCTTCCATTTCCAAATGCTTCCATTTCTCAATTACCCTCAATATCTTAATAGCCACATTATCCAGTGTTTCATTTTGCAGCCACATTGCAGGCCTCCAGTACTGTTCCAGCATTTCATGGAAGCATTTTTAAATGTTTTAATATAGTACAACTTCTCCTGAACCTATATAAAGTTTTCAATATATTGTTCCATTAAAAATCCAAAAGGTATGTAAACCATTTTTTTGCTAGATCTGTACATATCCCACATGTCTTTGCTAGGCTGGCAAACATATGCTTGGTAAGGTATTAATGGTTTCCACCTGATTTGTGAATAATCCATGAAATAAGGCTGGGGTCTCTCCCAGTAGACCTTGTTTATAGCAATGATATAGCTTGGATGGTACACCTCAAATGTAATTCAGGCATATCATACACACTTTTCACTTCAACTCATCAACATAATCATAAGCAATTAGCCAGTATCAAATTCCAGTTTTTGTAACTTTCATTATTTAAACCTAAATGGAGCAAGAGACAGTTGACTACAGACACATCTACCTGGATAATACTGCACCTTACTATAATTCCTAGTTAGTGATCATATCAATTGAAATGGGGAATTTTAGAAAAATCTCATTTTGGAACCTCACAAATACTTATTTGTCATAATTACCTGTTGAATATGAAATCCTGATTTTAAACAGTTTTGGTGATGAATTTGTTTCTTTTAAATACTAGTTATTATAAATTACGTCATGCTAGTAAATTATCTGTAAAAGTAATGAAGAGGTATTCATCGGGAAATTTTGTAAGCTTTGTAATATCTTATGTTACTTTTATTTTAACATGTTCTTGAAATTAACATGTTCTTGAAATCTTCTGATACGTAAGAATTGTACAATTCTTATATGGTATAGTTTTACATCAGTGATATTTTGGGTGCATCATGTTACATAGCTATCTGCTTTGCATGCCTACATAAGATAATCATAGAATCATAGGGCTGGAAGAGATCTTAAAAGTTTTCTAATTCAACCTTCTTCTCAGAGTAGTTTTATTTATTTATTTATTTATTTATTTATTTATTTATTTATTTATTTATTTGTTTATTTATTTATTTATTTATAGGTTTTCTATGGCTGCCCATTTCCCATAGTGATGCTGGACAACTCACAATACTAAAAATAATTTTAAAATGTACATACTATATGAAATCCATTGCAGCTGGAAAAAATGACAAAACCAACACCAATATTCAACGTAGTCAATCAGTGGGTTCCATCCCATATCTGGAGTGCCAGATTTGAGTAAGGAGCCACATCTTCAGGGCTTTATATAAGGCCAATAGTCCAGAGCCAATCTGATTTCTGAAAGGATGGCGTTCCAGAGGGAGGGAGGTGCCACCACAGAAAAAGCCCTCCCTTTGAACACAGTTTGGTCTAGTGATCAAGGCACCAGGCTAGAAACCAGGAGACTGTGAGTTCTAGTCCCACTTTAGGCATAAAAGTCAGCTGGATAACTTTGGGCCACTCTCTCTTTCTCAGCGCCAACCCCCTACACAGGGTTGTTGTTATGGGGAAAATAGGAAGGAGAAGGAGTGTTAGATATGTTCGCTGTCTTGAATTATTTATAAAAATAATAAAAGCAGGATTTTAAAAACATATTTGAAAAAAACACTCTGGATACAGAGTATGCCCCTCTTGCCAGACCAGACGGGATGAATAGAAATAACCAATGAGAGATGGTCTCATAATTAACCCAAGCCATGAATGGCTTTAAAAGTGACAAGCACTTTGAATTATATTCAGGAGCACATATGTAGTCAATGCAGCTGCAGTGGTAATGTCGTGATGTGGCACAAGCCCCACTAACATTTTGTACCAGCTGAAACTTCCAAATGCTCTTCAAAAGCTGCCCCATGTAGATCTCATGCAATAGTGCAAACTAGAGAACCTCCCAGTACAGGAGCCTGCACAACTGATGCACAATCCAAAGTTATGCAAAACCCCTTACTATATCTGTAGCCTCAGGCTATCCTAGGAAATTAGCTGTCAAACTTGTATGAAAGTCAGGTCAGCTTCAGGGTTGATACTGTCAATGACACAGCCCTCATAACTCTAGGAGGTAATTTATTCAAGTATATAACACCTCCCCAATAAAGAAATTCTCCTTGATTTCATGTTTTGATCTTCTTCACCTCTTGGTTCTTGTCCTATCTTTGGGAGCTATGGGCAATAGTTCTCATTCCTATGATAATCAAGAACTGGAAGACTGCAATCATGTCTTCCCTTAGCTTTCTTAAACTTTCTTACATTGCAGTCCTTTATACTAATGAATTGTCTAGAATGGACTTTTAAAACTGAATGAGTTGGCAGAGTTTCAAACAATATTATGCGAAGTAGCCTACTGCCTAAGACAGCATTCTAATAAGATTATAAAAGAATTTTAGTCGTGCTTGTATTCTTTGGTTGTAGTGATTCATACAGGGAAGTCTACAGCTGTTTCCAGCTGTAAGATACACCATCTAGATCAGTTCCAATTTCACCATAGCGTTTCAGGTTGGGTAGAGGTTTTTTTGGCAAAAACAAGTCATTATAAAGAGAATATGGATTGAATGAAGCTGTGTTGAGTACAACATCCTATGCAACACTATGGTGATAAATTCACTTTGCAAATGCCTTGAAAATTCCAAGATTGTATAAACATGGTTACTATTATTTGCTGGCCACATGTGTGAAAGAATGACTGGCCAACACAGCATATTAATGAACTCTATTACAATGCTATTCTGTATAACTATACATATTTGAAGTGATCATTACTGTGATTAGCCTGATTACCTAAGGAATGTAAGGAAATCATTGCAGGAATTGACATTTTACATAGTGAAGAGGTTTTCTGGATGTTGGACTTCATCCTGCCAATTATTCTAAAACAATTATGCTTTCCCAATTGCTGAATTTGATGCAGATGTGTGATAAAATTCATATAAACTAATAGACTTATTAAATTGCTAAATTGAAAACAGGAATTATCTATTTTTATATGTTTTCATTTTGTTCCTAATCAAACCATGACCTGCTTTGTAAAATAAATAAATAAAGTAACAATAAAGATAATCATTTAATTTTGGTTCTTTTTTATTTTAACACATTCATAACATCATGACCTTTCTTAATATATAGTTTTAAAGGTTTGCATCATTGCTTTTTCAATAACTTCTTACATGAATAGAAAAACAATGATCAAATAAAATCATAATTATAGTAGAAACACTGAATGGATTATTTTGGTAAAAGGGGAGCACGGTTGACAAAAATAATTTGGTCAGAGTTAAAGAGGCAATTGCTGCATGGTATAAGTTCTAGTGAATACTTTTAAACTGAACTGTTGCCTAATGCCTGATGAGCTGAACTACTGAAATTGAAAGGAATAGATTTTAAGACTATAAGGAAATCACTGAAATGTACACAACTTTGCTTTTAGTTAAAATTGTCAAGAGGTTTTGTCCATTGCATTCAAGAAACAAGTTACAACTTCGTCAGATCTAAAAGTAAGCTTAGAGTTTGCATGATCTGAAAGTTTGCAACAGCTATTTCTTTCATTTATTAAGAGGTGTTTGTTTTTTTCCACAAATAAGGCAGAAGCCTAGCTGATTTCCACAATTGGCAAACAAATTTATTTAAGGACTTCTTGTGAATCAGAATTGTTACTTTTTTCATGAATTAATCAATAAGTTGTTTAATAAATTATGCAAGACAGAAATTTCATATACAGTGAAATCTTTTTCTTATTTCATGAATAAAATCTAGTCAGAATTTTACAAATCTCTAAATGAACAACTGCTTATTAATACTATCCAGCAATTTCTTTTTTTTTTAGACTTCATATATTTATTAGAAAACAGTCCACCACATTATTCTTTCATGCTTTAACTTTTTATAATGCATTTTGTTGTAAAACATTTTTGGGGTTGTCCATATTAGAGAGCCATGAAAAATGACAAAAAGCACATTAAAATGTTTTACATAGCATTGGCTGGTGTATGTGAGACCTTCCTTCATCCACATCATCCAGAACAAAATAATTGCAGTTGTAGTCAAACCTAATTGATTTTAAAAAACAACTGCAAGAGACAAGTCCCATTTCAGAGCTAAGCAGCTGGTTGCTTGCATTGACTGAGAGGAAGAAGGAGAACTAAACTAAAGTCAATAATGGAGTGAGTGAACACTTTGAGATTGAAAGAAGCAAGAAGAAAATACCCACGTTCTCCTATCTTTTTATATTTTTAAAAAAATGTATTTTTAATATAGCAGTAACCCTCACAAACTGTGCTCTTACAAAGCAAAATTTGGAGGATAAAGTGCACCAGACAATGGAATCTCACAAATTTCTACTTATCACCACTTAATAAACATGGGTCGGATTGTTGTGTAAGAACATGGTTTTCTTTCTTAGATGGAGGTGAGCAACTATGAATCTAGATCAGGAGTGTCAAACTCACGGCGTCACATTATCATCATGTGACATATTGTGACTTTTTTCTCCTTCACTAAACCTGGGTGGGTGTGGTCAGCAAATGATGCATCTGGGCTGCAGGCCGCGAGTTTGACACCCCTGCTTTAGAGACTGCAGAATGCAGCCTCTGATATCAGATGAATTTGATGAATTCTAGAAAAAAGTGTGGCATGGTTTTTCAACAAATTTTGTAAAGAAACAAAACAAATAAAAATCAACATAGTAAGTCTCAGATCAAGTACAAACACACGCACACACACAAATATATATTTAAAATCCTGCAACCTCTTCCCCCAAATCAAAAGAAACACACAAAAAATATTTAAAACCTTTCAACCAGGGATGGGTTCTACTTACCTGTCCTACCGGTTCTAAAGGTGCATGCGCTTTGCGCATGGTCAGGGTGCACGGAGCGTGCGTGCATGCCAAACGGGTGCTCCTGCGCATGCACAGCTTTTTTTGCCAAAAAAGGTCAAAAAAAGTTTTCTGCGCATGCGCGCAAGCATGCTATGCGCACAAGCACGCTCCGCGCACGCCACAACCAGGCCGGTAAGTACGGGCGCACAGGGGGGTGCGGTCCGGGACACGTAGAACCAGTTCGGTGACGTCACAGCATCACCACTACCGGATCGCACGAACCGGACCAAACCGGGGGCAACCCACCACGGCTTTCAACATCTTCCCCAAAATCAAAAGAAAAACAGGAAAAGCCAAGTTTTAATTCTGTACTATTATTACCACATTCTGAGCCATGATGGCACGGTGGTTAGAATGCAGTATTTCAGGCTAACTCTACTAACTGCCAGCAGTTCAATCTTGACCAGCTCAGGATTGACTCAGTCTTCTATACTTCCAAGATCAGTAAAATGAGGACCCAGATTGTTGGGGGCAATATACTGACTTTGTAAACCACTTAGAGAGGGCTGTAAAGCAGTGAATCAGTATATAAATCTAAGTGCTATTGCTATTCTCCTACCTCCTGTGGGCCTTAGATCTGAAAAAAAAAGTATAAATAAAACAGCCTACACTCATTTGGAGCAAAAATATTCCCTGTGCTAAATTGAACCTGTAACCTCAAGTACAGTATCAAAACCTTAAACCATGTCCCAAAAAATTGGTGACTAAGCCATGTTCAGAGAGACTTAGAGTAAAAGTTGAACCATAGTTGTCACTGAGGCTTTTGTTTTATTTAATTCTTGCTCTCTTAACACTGGTAATATATCACTGGTTGTTCATTCTTCCTCCATGCTTGAGGCTGGTAGCCATATAGTCTGAATTTTTTAGACAGCAGAAAGGAAAGAAAGAAGGATGGTCATTCTTGCCACGGTTGTTACATTTTAAACTTCTGAGCTGATGCCAGAATCACAGACCTCTGGATGCACTTTTAATGTCATCCCAATTTCCAACAAGAAAGCCTTGGTCCTCTATTGCAGCAAAAGAAAGCAAGAATAGCTTATGACTACACCATTTTGTTATGGCTTTAGCATTTGTCAACTTGAGTCAATGGATTAAATGCATTGTGGATAACTCTCCTATGCACAATTTGCTCGTTTTGAATTGTGACTTACATGCACAAAAATCAAAGTACAGCTTATCAGAAAGTTCAATTTTATTGATTAAGGTCTGAATAGAGACAATGGTTTCCTGTCCCTCAACAAGGGTTAATTTACTCAGCAACCCTGAGATTATTGTATTATCATCAATTACTGCTTGGTGAAGGGATATTTTCCATACATTTAAGAGCTAATTTATTCAGGTGTAAGATATCACATTGTTTGCACTGAATAACTATTTTACTCCAACATATCCTTTTTCTTCCTTCATATTTATATGAGTAGCTATTTAACAGCTGAGCACTATAGGCCATACCACTGATGGTGGAGTCTCTTGGTCCTACACATTAATGACAAACTGTAATTGTATAAACACAGTTCCATAAGAATCTTGCAAAATGTTTCTTTGATGTGTTTCAATAGAGTGATACTCAAGTTTTTATCTGTATAGAATTATACTTATGAGTAAGTCATAGTCTTATCCAGGGCTGTCAAACTCCCAGCTTGCAGGCAGGATGCATCACGCACTTGCCACACCTACACCCTGTTTAGCAAAGGGAGAAAAAGTCCCGATACATCACATCATGCCGCTGTGACGTGAGTTTGACACCACTGGTCTTATCTTATGAGAAATAAATGAGAAATAAATGTCAAAAGCATGTATTTATTGTAAGTGGTCTATGCACATAAAAGAAAGCCAAAAAAAGTATGTGGATGTCACTGCACACCCTAAAAATCAGTAGCTTGTCAACTGGACTAAAAAGTCTGACATTAGAAAAATGCCAATTCATTTAGGACCACTATGCTGAATACATTTCTGAGTTAATTAGAAATAGCTAATAAATCAATTTAATAAAGAAAAGTTTTGATAATATTATATACCATTAAAAGTGCTTGTTCCAAAATGGCTGGCCCTTGTCCATTTACCTTTTGAAGAACTGTCTTTTCAGGTGTTGAGGGAAGAAGAAAAAGCTGATAATTCTTAGAAATCAAGGGATAGGCAGAATTGCTAACACTTATTCAACTGCAGCTGTGTTTCAAAACCAGCCTGAATTCACTTACTAAGATTAGGGAAACTGCCTTGACTAAAATCAAGCCAGACAATATTTTGAGCTTATTTTTTTTTAATACAAAGATACAAATGCATTTTGTATAGCATCTGCCTGATTTATTTAACACTTTCTGCCTAAATGATCCAGTTCAAGAATCTCAAAAGGAACCACTTCTTTTAAACAGAAACTCAGAAGAAACCATATCTATGAAAGGTGATGATTCACCAGAGTAAGCTTTACTGTCCTGAGAACATTTACGTCTCCCAGGAACACTTACATTGTGAAAGGAAATCATTTGGGACAAATATCGACCCATGAAGGCAAATCAGAAAGAGTGCCATCAGATAAAAGTTAGAAAGGTCACAGGTAGCATACAGGGGATTGGGTTTGTTCAATCGGCATTCATCTAATCGAATGAAAGGTGGTCAAGATCTGAGAAAGGTTACCAACCTTCTCCTTCATTTCAGCAGGTTTGGGCAACATGAAAAGAATCTGACCTAAAAAAAAAGAATTTGAAGCAAAGAAAATAAAAGAAAGGGAGTAAGTATTAATGAGTTGGCTTCTCTATGCTCATGAAAGGAAGTTGATGTTCTCATCATGTGACTCAGAGAACTCATCCCAAGCAATGTTAATCTTCTAGTACAGAAATGGAAACTTACTCTAGTAGTGATTTCTAGGGTTAAGTGAAAGGGGATAATTATCCCCTTTCCTTTAAAGAAAGAAAATGAGGTCAGAGAGCAGTGAATGAGGAGAGAAGCAACTTCGAATTAAGGAGAATTTTCCTAAAAGTTGAGAACAATTAACCAATGGAACAGCTTGCCTTTAGAAGTTGTGGGTGCACCATCACTGGAGGTCTTTAAGAAGAGACTGGACAGTCACTTGACTGGAATGGTTTAAGGTCTCCTGCTTGAGCAGGAGATTGGACTAGAACATCTCCAATGTCCTTTCCAGCTCTATTTTGATTGATCTCATGGCAGGATATTCAGGCACATTTTAATTCTTCAGTGAAGAGGATTAAAATGCAAGAAGAGGGAAATGAGAGGAACAGGACAAGTTATTGCTCTATGAAGCAATTCCTTCCTATGAAGGAACAATGTAAGTGTTCCTGGGAGATGTAAATGTTCTCAGGATAGTAAACCTTACTCTGGTGAATCATCACCTTTCATAGACATGGTTTCTTCTGAGTTTCTGTTTCAAAGAAGTGGTTCCTTTTGAGATTCTTGAACTGGATCATTTAGGCAGAAAGTGTTAATTAAATCAGGCAGATGCTATACAAAATCCATTTCCCTACATCTTCTGCTCTCTGATGCCATTCCTCAGCAACTGGGCCCAGGATCAGGGGTTGCATGCATTTATTTGGTATAATCCTCACTAAAGACAATTTGACTTATCTTAAATGGTTAGAAATACTTTCTCACAGATGCCTTTCCCAACCGTAGCTTAGGTCATCAGATGCATAATTGGGAGAGAGGGATGTGACTGGTAGAAGACAGAGGAGAATAGTATAAGGAGAGGTTAGAGAGCAATGAATGATTAGACCTGCAGCCAGTGAAAGCCACCTGTAGCAGTCAATGGAATGTTAATTTGGCCATGCTGCAAATACTATCAACTTGTCTGTGAAGTCACAAAAAGTTAATCTCATATCAAAAGAGAAAGAGAATTAACACCTGTACCTCAGATTTCAATTTCTGTCCTCTTTTTGTATAGAACTAGCTTGAACTTTTCCTGGGTGGCAGTAGTTTCCTAATGAAAATTTCAGCTTTCTGGAAGAACATTTTTGCTCCAGTATTAAATGCTGAGAAAATCTTAGATCAAATTAGCTCCCTGATTGTATCAAGCTTACTCAAAGTCTGCACAATAGTGTACACTAAACTATGGTATGCTTGAATAGTTCATGCTTCAGATGTTGTGAATCCAACCATTGCCTTTTGATTGAGCAATGATGTGTTTAGGCACCATGTTATGTAAATACATCCATCCTGTCAGAGAATAATCTCCTCCCCCAAAAGTATATCTTTATGCACCACTTACTCTTTGCTGTATCTGTTATTATATCTTTCTCTTCAAAATATACTTTTTTTCCTGCTCTGAAGGATTGCTCTTCAAGAATATTAAAACAGGAATAAGAAACCTCTCATCTTCCAGATGCTGCTGAATTGGCCAACATTGCCAGCCATTGAGTATTACACATTGTGTTTAAGCAGCATTAGGAGGGCCATATCTCTGTAGTAGGAGAGACTTAAATCTACACATTCAGTAACCAAGAAGCCACTTTGCCATAGCCAAAGCTAGGTAAAAATGGACATGATCAGTAAAAAACACATTAAGAAGATGGACATAGTGATGAGCAACTTCAATTTATTCCAATGTCTGTTGTAGACAAACTGCCAAGCATGGTACTTACAGGAATTTTCTGATCTGTCTTGCTGGCCGCCTTTTCCATGAAGCAATAGAATAGATCATATAACTGACTTGAACATAATTTATACAGAAGGCTTAATAAATAAAGTAGAAACAATGAGAACTTTAGAAATGTAATGGTAGAGTTCTTGATTTGAAGAGAAACTAAGTGTAAATTACTTGGTCCTCAAGAATGCAGATTTTAATTAGTGCAAAGCAATGATTCCATGGCAATAGAAGCTAATGGAGTTATTATTTTAAGAAACACTGAAACCAACAAGCACAGTTGCAAACCATTCCAAATATAGGAGAGGACCAGGCTAAGGCCAAGGGAGAAGTCAAACACATCATAATATCCCATCCCTTCATCCCCACAAGAGATCTAAATCCAGCCTACCTTATTTTCCACTGAATCTAATCCACCACCAATTTGCTTTGACCATTAGTAGTTCAGATTCTTGTAGAGAGCTTAAGCTTACAGTAAACTTGGATTTCCTGATTTCTCAGGCTCGATGCCAATAAAGATAATGGTAGTCAAAAAAGAAAGTAATACAGCTGCAGCAAAATCTTGGGAATCATCTGAAAACAGAGATATAAAAGAGGGGAAAAGAACTGATTCTCACAGCTATCTATGGATAGCTACGGCTGGAATTGTAGAAATGATATCTGGAAAGACAGAGCACAAAATGAGGTTGGTAAAGGATTCTAAGAATAACAAGCAAAGGATTTCTTCACAACAAAAGAAAAAAGAAAAAAGGAAAAGGAATTGTTTAATAAAGATGTTAAAAAGAAACCAATCAAAAGACTACTGCTATCTTGGCTCAGTCCCCTGTAAGAAGAGGATATAGCTTTCATCAGGCAATTGTGAGCAGCAGATTGAAGACATCATGGAGAAAATGTCTGCCTACTTTGAATGAATTTAAAACTCCAGAATCAGATTAATTCCATCCTAGGATTGAATGACATTTCTATTAGGTGGATTCATTATTGGTTTGAAGAGCACCTAAAAATTAAGTTGTATGAGGAAAGACTGATGGAACTGGATACATTCAGTCTTAAGAACAGATGACAGCATCTACTATAGGTATATAGTAGATATAGCACTCTTCAAGTAGATAAAGAGATGCCACAATCAAGTTCTCTATCGGTCCAGAGTGCGGAATACAGAATGAATGGCTTAGATTACAGGATGGCAGATTCTGGTTGACTGTTTGGAAAACTCACACTGATAAGTGCAACTTGCAACTTTAAACAAGATGAAAGATATTATCATCATCATCATCCCTTAATAGTCAAATCAGAAGCTGAACAATCCCATGTTGATGATGCTTCAATGCTTTCACCCCCACACAGCAGAGGGTTGCACTTGATGGCCTAAATGCTTTCTTCCTGCTCTTTGATTCTGGGAAATGCTTGTTCCTATGAGGCATCTCTTCTCTTTTATGTCTCCCAAGTTATTTCAAGAGCAAGTTTCTCCAAGGCATCCTCACAAGTTGCTTGAATAGTGCAATTGTAGATCCTAGGTTTTAGTTGTTAGAGCATAGCCTACTTATTGTGGGTATTTTCCTTGAACAAGGAGTGGAAAGTGGGAACAATTAATTTCAAACATCAAGCATCCAAAGAATATAACATAAAGAAGACCCATATTCCAGCATTTTTCACAGGGTACAAGCCAACAAAGTGCCTCTGAGAATGCCACAGGCAAGACAAATTGCTATTGCCTCTTCAGGCAAAGAAACTGATGAAATAATTATTTCCTTTAAAATGTCACACATTCATGTATCTGTGGAAAAAATACAGTAGTGTACAATATTAAGGCATCTTCCATAGACGTTGGACCAGTTCCACAAATCCACACTCAGCATGGTAAGTGGACAATGGAAGTAGGAGTTCAACTTACCTGAAATTTTCAGAAATAGATAAGATTGGGTTAATATCAAGGAGGGTTTTAAAGCCTACTTTGATCAACTTGTCTTCTAGTTCAAGGAAAAAGTTACTAAGTGCAGAAAGAAATTGGAACAATTCTCAGGAAAGGACAGCAGGAAAGGAAAAAGAGGAATAAAGACTGTATCTAGAAAGAAGAGAACAAAAGTGTAAGAAAATTATTTACTACACAGATTCATACTATTAACTTTATTTTCCTAAACTAAGTGAAGAAAATAAGTTAGGTTGTTCTCAGCTCTACTGACTCCAACTCCCACCATCCCCAGAATGACTGGAAGTGGGGTGGGGGGAGAGAGAGAAACTTCTGGAGGGTACCGGACTCAGAAAAGCTGAGTGAGCCTTTAGAAAGAGAAGGAAGTTTACAGTCAAGCAAAACCAAACTTCGGTAAACAAAAGTCACCCCAAAAAAAGGGGATGTAGGGCTTGTAAGAGATCTGGCATTTTGTCCCAAAGGTGCTTTTTCAAGAGGCAACTGGACTTTCTGCTGTTGTTGGGTTTTATGGAAAACGTTTTGCTTCTCATCCAAGGAGCTTCTTCAGTTCTGACTGGATGGTGGGGAATGGATGAAGAGAGAGTGTCCATGGAGATTCTCAGTCATCCAGGTCATGGGTGACCTCCAAGGTGCTTTTTTTTCAAGTGGCAACTGGACTTCCTGCTTGTCTGGGGTTTTTTGAAGACGTTTTGCTTCTCATTCAAGGAATTTCTTCAGCTCTAACTGGATGGTGGGGAATGGACAAGGAGAGACACGGACAAAATGCCGGACTGCCCATGGAGATTCTCAGTCATCCAGGTCACGGGTGACCTCAAAGGTTCCGTTTTTTTTTCAAGTGGCAACTGGACTTTCTGTTTATTTGGGTTTTTTGGAAGGTGTTGCTCCTCATCCAAGGAGCTCCTTGGAAGGTGTTGCTCCTCCTCCTCCTCCTCCTCCTCAGCTCTGACTGGATGATGGGGAAGGGAGTCAGAGCTGAAGAAGCTCCTTGGATGAGAAGCAAAACGTCTTCCAAAAAAACAAACCAACCAGAAAGTCCAGTTGCCTCTTGGAAAAAAAAGAAGAAGAAAAAAAGCACCTTTGAGGTAACCCATGACCTGGACGACTGAGCAACTCCATGGACGGTCCGGCATTTCCCACGTCTCTCCTCCTGCTCTTCTTCTTCCTCTTCCGTGGCCGGGCTTTTATCCGGAACGGCCTGAGCGAGCAGACTCTAGCTCGCCTTTTTGGAGCGCCGAATTTGGGCGCCAATTTGAAGAAGAAACTCCAAGAAGAGCTGCGATTCCGGCGTGCAGTTCACACGGGCGGATCGGAAGCGGCGGCGGCGGCGGCGGCGGCGGCAAAGAGAGAGAACCACAGCGGGTTAAGTGCAGCCGAGACAGCGCTGCGAAAGCGAGCGTCCTTCAGGGGCCGGGCAAAGGAAGCGCTTCGCTCTGCCCTGCCCTTGAAAGGCCGCCATGAAAGACTTCAATGCCGCGTCTGAGAAATAAAGCGAGGCG
>JANHFM010002582.1:202739-214284 GCA_032468115.1 Grayia smithii | reverse complement strand
CACCCCGTCGTGACGACCACCAATCATGCCCTCTTCCATCCGTGCCACGTAGTAAGTCCATCCATTGATTATATAACTTTATTATGACTATCTTATAAATCTCACCCACTCCCCTACAAGCTGGCAGCTTGGAATGTCAGTAATATGGTTTCCAAGCCTGACAGTCATTTCAGTAACCAGTTTAGAAATTTGCACCAGATACTATGTGTCTACTCCATCCGTTAATTATGGGTTACTTATTTTGTAGTTTGAATGTAGTCAAGGACAATATAAGGTGGCTAATGCTGTATTTGAAAGAATAGTCTGTGGTTTCTGAAACATTTATCAGCTTTGCTTCATTTCCTTCTTATCTTGATGGACTAGATCAAAATAATGATGTCTATAGATGAGCTATTTGGACTTTGAGAAAAGACCTCTAGCCAACCATCTGTCCATTGGAATGTAGCCTAGGTTTTCTTAACACTTGCCAGGAATATGATAGTTACCTAGCACTGGCTTCAGGCACAGATTTGCTTTAGGGATGCATTGTGGTCTGTCCCTGAAATACATCATATTTTTCAAGCTGTACTAAATAGATATGAGTGAAATAACCTGTCCCCTCAAGGTTAGAATGGCCTTCATCTTCTTTGCATTTAAGAAGAACTACATAAACAGTTCTTTCTTTTTAAAGGCTTTGGATAGAAAGTCTTTAGTAAATTAGAGTAATTTAGGAACATAGAGGAATTTGCTCAGCATTTTAATATTGTAAACCACTTGGACTGCATTAAGTAGTTAACATAAAAATTGGTATAATACATATCTTGTATCCTTAAATGGGTTTTTCCTTCTCCATACTGGAAGCTAAGAAATTTGGAGAGAGAAAATTCTAAAAGTGACATAAGACTACATATTTAGGTTTCAGTCTTGTCCTTTCTAGTTAGCAATAGCAATAGCAATAGCAATAGCAACAGTACTTAGACTTATATACCGCTTCATAGGGCTTTTACAGCCCTCTCTAAGCGGTTTACAGAGTTAGCATATTATACCCCAACAATCTGGGTCCTCATTTTACCTACCTCGGAAGGATGGAAAGCTGAGTGAACCTTGAGCCGGTGAGATTCGATCTGCTGAATTGCAGCTAGCAGTCAGCTGAAGTAGACTGCAGTACTGCATCCTAACCACTGCGTCACCTCGGCTCTTATTTGGTAGTAAGTTTCAATGAACCCAAGAGGATTTATTTAAACTAAGCCAGTGGTGGGTTGCTCCTGGTTCGGTCCGGTTTGCGTGAATAGGTAGCGGTGATGCTGTGACGTCACTGAACCGGTTCTACGCATCCGGGACCCGGGCCCACCTGCGCGCCTGTACTTACTGGTCCCTGCATTTTTTCCTCAAAAAAAGCTTCTGTGCATGCGTGGGAGCGCCCGTTCGGCACGCGTGTGCAAAGCACACACGTGCTCCGACCACGCGCAAAGCGCGTGCACCTTTAGAACCGGTAGTAAAGGTAAGTAGAACCCACCCCTGATCTGTGTGTATAATAAAACTTTAAGCAAACTATGCTAGCAAATATGGAGAGCAACAAGTGGCTAATAGACTGAAAGAGATAAATCCACATATCAATAGCAAGTAAGGAGAGTTAAAAGATGTGCAAATTATCACACAATATAATTTCATATATAAGTAAAATAATCTTTAGAATTCTCCAACACAGATTAGAGCCCTACATGGAAAGGGAAGTGCCAGGAGTTCAAACTGGCTTTAGAAAGAGCAAGAAATAAATAAGATTTAGTCTTCCAAAAGGACCTGGAAACCTGCCTTTGTCAATTGGCCTGGAGCCCCAATAGGGACGTGTCATTCTGGAGGTGATTAATGGACTAAGATAAGAGCCTGTCTCCTCCCCACGTGCATCTTGCTCCCTTCCTTCCCATCTTGTCAATTTTAATATTAATCGTTTTAATGTTTAGCTTATTGTTTTTGTGATTGTAAGCCACCTAGATTCACCTGTAGCTGAGATGGGTGGCATATAAGTTAAATAAAGAAAGAAAGTTTTGTTGGTCAGATAAAGGTACATTGGATCATTAAGAAAATTAAAGGACACTCCCAAAGGTTGATAAAGAATACTACCCAATAACTTTGCCAGACAGGTTGGACTGAGAAAGAGGGGAATGTTCAGTCACCCGGTAAGCTTCTGTGGTAGACGGTGGGCTAGAACCTCAGTCTCCCCATTCTTAGTGCAAGACCTTAACAACCTTATTATAACGCCCCTGCTAGTCTACTACATTCTACTACTGTTAAATGACTGTATTCTTCTTCTTCTTCTGAGGGTAAGCAATCTGACATAAAAACTATGTAGGTTTACTCAGTTGGGTTTGTTTCTATGCTGAAAGAGTCCAGGAAAAAAATTCATCAGGAGTTAATAGTGAAACAATATGTAATATTCTAAAATACAGCATATACTACTGTCCAGAAACTGTTTACTTTTGTATGAGATTTGCATTTCCAAAGCATGACCAGAGCATGAAACAAGCACCAACATTTCTGTTATGCATTCTCTTAGATTCCCTCTTTATAGCTTACAGGAAGCTCTGATAACATTCAATGGCAAAGATGTATAAAAATTCAGAAAACCAGAATATACCCAAACTGTGTATTCCATTTGTTAGTTCAAAAGATCCATTTGGTATCAGTTGTCATAGTTTGAAGAAACTATGAGAAACAGAAGTTCACACATGGAAAAATTACTGGTTGGGTAAGGCTGCTCTGGAAATATATTTTACCTTGGATGACCAAAGATGTTTTTTGAATAAGCAAGCCTGCCTCATTTTGAGCCCTGCAGCTGATTTCTCCCTGATAATCATTGCTGACATTGAGGATCTGGAGAATCTGACCAGATGCCAACACCTGATGGGGCAGATGGAAGGGATGACCATCGTAAAACCAAGTGATGTTAGGAGTTGGATGACCATCTACTGGGCAGCCTAGAAGATTAAAAAAAGGCAGAAAAATAGGTCAAAACTTAACACACTGGATAACCATGTATTCCTTGTTATAAAATGAGTCTGGGGAATCAGTATCTAAGCATAGTACACAAAATTGTCTGCTACAACATCTTACCTGTCAACGACTTCTTCAGCTTCAATCACAATAAAACACAATAATACATGGGCAAATAACTGATACAAACTTAAGATAAACTGCTCCAAACTCAATTGCAGAAAATATGACTTCAGCAACAGAGTGGTCAATGCCTGGAATGTTCTACCTGACTCCATTGTTACAGTCTCACAGCTTCAACCATGGACCTCACCCCTTTCCTAAGAGGTCCATAAAGGGGGCGTGCATAAGTGTACCATTTATCTGTACTTACTTCCTTTATGTTTATACCTATAGCTGCTATCTTGTACATGTTTGACAAAAAATAAATAATAAAATAATAAATAATAATCAAGGTTGATGATGAAGTAATTAATTAGCATATTTGTCTATTTCCAACCTATTTCAGCTCTGAGATTATGAGATCCTGTACTTTTATGGAAAGAAAAGAAAAGCAGTTTAGTTTGAAACTGATGGTAAAAATTATTTCAGGATATCTGCACAAAGAATATTGAATTCCATCTAAGCAAATCTGGAAAGAGACCTGAGAAGGAATGAAATGATTGCTTGTAAAATCAACAATTTATTTATGGTCAACAATATCCACAAAATAGCTCACAAAATTATGATGAAGAAAAGACTGCACTGGAGCCAACATCACAGGGCACTTGTCATGGCCAACATTTTATGAAGCAAACTCCCGCTGAATTTCACAACTTCTTAATTCTACTTTTCATAGCTGAGGCCACCTAGTCATCTGGCTTCTCCAAAGAGATGAGCAATATATCAGGAGGAAAACTGGTACTTCCATTCACCTTCTCCTTTTCTTTCTTTTGGGCTGACTATTTAGTCCAGAAGTGAAGAAGGAAATTAACGGACAAGTGCTGGGATAATTTTTTATGCATTTACTCAACAAAAGGAAACGTGCAAAAGGAACGCTGTTGAAGCTTCATTGTTCCTCTCCTGTTACCTTTAATTGACAGAAAAGCATCTTCTTTACGGCCGCCCAGCAGTTCTTTTTCGCACAAAGTACAGCCTCTTGCACCATCATGACTTTGAAAGTGGCTACAGCGAAACATTCCAGATGCCTCTCTGGACATCTTACACTATTTCAAAACAGGTGAGTAAGGTTGCCTGTTCTCTGTTCCAGTAGTAGGGGAGGAAGTGTTGGTAGCATCCTCAGTTTACCCAGCTATGTCCAGCACAGTCATGTAGCTTGCAGCTATATACATCTGAGGAATGAGGAAGAGGGTTGAGTGAACCAGTAATTGTTAAGATGGTAGACTAGGACTGGGAAAACCCTGGTCCAAGTCGGTTTCAAATTTTTTAACTACCGGTTCTGTGGGTGTGGCTTGGTGGGTGTGGCTTGGTAGGCATGGCAGGGGAAGGATATTGTAAAATGTCCATTCCCACCCCACTCCAGGGGAAGGTTACTGCAAAATCCTCATTTCCTCCTGATCACCTGGGACTTGGGAGGCAGAGAATAGATGGGGGTGGGGCCAGTCAGAATTTTTACTACCGGTTCCCCGAACTACTCAAAATTTCCACTACCGGTTCTTCAGAACTGGTCAGAACCTGCTGAAACCCACCTCTGATCTTGAGCCACAAAATCTCACGAGGTTGCTTTGAACCGATCACTCTGCTTCACAAGGGGATTGTTTTTGAGAAAAATTGAAAGGTATTTTGTCAAGTAAGGAGTATGAGTTTGTAAGTCCTTACAGACCAGGGCTGTCAAACTCGCGGCCTGTGGGCCGGATGCGTAATGCTCTGGCCACACCCACATCCAGTTTACTGAAGAGGGGAAAAGTTGCAAAACGTCACGTGATGATGACGTGATGACGTGAGTTTGACACCCCTCTTATAGACGATGCAGTATAATATGATATGAGCTGTGGTTTCAGTGGCCCCTTCGCCACAGGTAGTCTTTACCAACTGTCTTGTTTAGTGACATTCAAATTTACAATGATTTACAATACTCTGTGTCTCCCTGTGACCGGTAAGATCCCAAAGGGTCGGTCTCCTCCGGGTTCCATCAGCTAAACAATGCCAGCTGGCGGGCCCGTGGGAAAGGGCCTTCTCTGTTCCAGCTCTCTGGAACTAACTACCTCCCGAGATCCGGACTGCCTCCACCCTACTGGCCTTCTGCAAAGCAATCAAAACCTGGCTTTTCCGGCAGGCATGGGGCCGTTGATCTCGCTATTGTGACTCAGCAAGATCCGGCCCCAGACAGGATATGAATGTTTGTTGTCGTTTTATTGTTTTAAATCGTCTTTTAAATTTTATATAATGTATTTTATTGTATTTTTTTTTGTGAGCTGCCCGGAGTCCTTTAGGAGTTGGGTGGCATATAAATTGAAATAATAAATAAATATATACAGTGAAAAGATGGGCCTCTAATCATTCATACAGTACCTCTCCTAGTATGAATTCAAGTCCAGGTAAGTTATAAAAAGAAAAGGCACATTCCATTTAATATCTACAATGTCACCACTGGACTAAACATATGCACAAAATACAACTATGAAATTATTGGTTTGTATCGAGTTATAAAACAATCTAATGTTGGATATATGGAACTTTTAAAAAATACTATCATGGGGAAGAAACAAAAGGATTTTGTACAGTCCCCAAATCCTTCTTTGTGCTGTCCAAACTTCAACAATAGCACGAAGCAAAACCTTTCCATAGCAGCACCTGTCCTCTGATTAGATTAACCACAACCCTGATGGCCTTTTGAAGGCTTTTAAGAGCTGAGGTTTTTTTTTCAAGTGTGAAGATCAGGATGAATCAGAATGAATTTGTTGCTGACTGATTTGTCTTCAGAACTTCTTTTGCTGTCAAGTGTTTTCTATTTATTATTTTGTTATTGCATTGATGTACAGGTAGTCCTTGACTTATGACCAGAGTAGACTCCAAAATTTCTGTTGCTAAACTGCTTAACAGTTGTTAAGTGAATTTTGCCCTATTTTACGACCTTTCTTTCCATAGTTGTTAAGTGAATCCCTGCAGAGGTTAAGTTTGTAACTTGGTCGTTAAGCAAAGTCAATGATAAGATCACTTATCAGAAGGTCGCAAAATGTGATTGTATGACCTTAGGACACTGCAACCGTCTTAAATATGAGTCAGTTATCAAGTGTCTGAATTTTGATCACATGACCTGCAATGGTCATGAGTGTGGATGGATGCTGCAATGGTCATAAGTGTGAAAAATGATCATGTCACTTTTTTTCAGTGCTGTTGTAACCAAATGGTCACTAAATGAACTCTTATAAGTTGAGGACTACCTGTATTTATAGTCTCAGCTATCCAAAGTGACTTGATGTGAGATGGCAGACTTTATACATATACCATACATATATAATAAATAAAGACTGATAATATCAGCTGTCATCATTCTAAGTCACAAAACATTTAACCCAATTCTAAGCCATGAAACACATGGCAACACATTCTGAACCACAAATCATATGGCTTAATGTAGTTTAAAAATTAAAATGTTCCAAAGACCCTCCCTCAAATCCATTTTCCACTCAACTGACATCACTACTCTTCCCATAGTGGTGCTTGGGCTCCCAAAAATAAGTTTAGCTCTCAAAAATTGAAAACTTCTCCCCCATACCAACATGACATTACTGGACAGATGGTTTCTTCTTAAGCCTTTTCTTATCAAGGATGGAATGAAATCTTGTATATGTAGCCAACATTGATTGGATATTTATCCTATCCTGGGTAGAACCTGCAACCTTTACTTAATAGGTCTTTTCAATATAAACAATCCCATTTCATTCTATCCACAATTCAATGCTTATCCCAAATGCTAGAGGTATATAACTGATATTTTTCAAAGAGAAATTCTGGCTTCAAAACAAATGTGCAAACAAAAATTAATATATATATATATCCAATCAAGTATACACACCTACACAAAATGATTGCACAATTCATAAGAAATTGACAATATGCTGTTATTGTCCATTGTGTGCCTTAAATACATTCAAGACAAATTCTGAATCCATGTTATGAATGCATATTTAATGAATAAATTAAATGAAGATTAAAGTCATGTATTAGCAAATGGTGCGACCATTAGCACAAAAATATTATGTGTACAATAATTGCAAGCAAGATTGTAATTGAATAGACTTAAGCCAATAGGCTGATTGAAACAAAATTATAAATTATGTTAAGTACTCTCCAAAGTTAAGAAGCTTTTAACAATTATTTACAATTAGGAGATGAATTGCATATTGTGTTCTGATTCTGGAAACAGTTCACTACATTTTATGAAAGGATGTGATAGTTGGATTGTGTAAAAAGAGGACTTTCTATCTTTTAAAAAGTATTTCTAGAGTTGAAAATTGGAACATTCTGGCCATACACATTCAAAAGTGAGAGACAAAGGGCAAAATGAAATATGTGGCAATTAAGCCGCAGTCAGAGGACGTAATTGAAAATTGAAAATCATGCATGCTATTACATATGTATTTTCTTCTTATATTTCCTTGTATTAAAAAGGAGCATTTTTCCATCGGCAGCAATTAAAAATTCATTCTTGCAGAATGCTGACTGCATATGTATGTATAAATAACTAGCTGTGAAAATTGGTCTAGAAGCTTTTTGTTCAACATGTGGTTTCTACCTGTATTACTAGCAGTTTCTCTAAGTGATGAAAAAGAAGAAATAAGCAAAAACATGTTTTTATGATCTTGGAAATAACAAATTTCTTAAGATACTGTAATAACTGATAGAATACTGGCATTTTAGTATGGACATTGGCATACTAAATTACTATGAATTTCTGAAACAGGGCTGATTATCCCTTAAATGAATTTCAGGGCAACACTCAATCTAGCAATCAACATGACAAACACCAGAAAGCACATCAAATCACACATGCAATAAAAATGTAGAAAATAAATCTCACCCAGTCATATATAGTCACGTGAAAATGTTAAGTATACCCAACTGAAATTTACTTTTCAATATACCGATATTTGATTTTTATTTCAATAATACTGATAAAGGGGATATAATACAATGACTATCATACACTACTTACAATTTGTAATCCATTCTGTAATTTAAATAAATACCAGTGCAAATTTCTCATGTGGAAAAATTAAGTATACCCCTATAGTTATCACTACTACAAATAAATAAAATTAGTGTCTGGTGCCCAGTTTATCTGCAGATCTGCAGCAGGGGTGAAACGCTCTGAAGTCTGCTACCGGTTCACTTCACAGTTCACACCAAACGCGTGCTTCACGCACACGCACACCACAGGCGCTAACAAGCCTTTTCTGAGTCTGCAAAGGTAAATAGAACAGTGAGGGGTGGGAACAGCTGCGCCGTGCGATTTAGATTTAGGTGAACCGGTAGTAAAAAAAAATGCTTAAAAAGTTTTTTAAAAGTTCCAATAATCAGCTGTGCGACAATCACTTGTGCTGCACGATCATCGGAACTTTTTTTTTTTTTTACTTTTTAAGCATTTTTTTAAATACCAGTTCAGGCAAACTGGTAGCATTTCACCCCTGATCTGCAGGTTGTCTTAAGAACATCTAACCATTATACCATGTTAGATACGGTGGGCATACTTTTAGTCTCTTTCCTTAAACATTGCCACCATACTGGAGCATTCTTTTTCTGTGGCACTCCCTGTCCTGTGGAACATTCTTCTCCCTAAAGTTCAGCAGGCCTCTAATTTCCTAGCTTTCTGTAAAGCACTGAAGACCATTTTCCCCTAAGCACTTTTACAAATGAGGTGATTACATATCGGAAACTTGACTTGTGCCAGGTTTTTGTTTTTTAATGTTTAATAGTTTTAATATGGTTTTTATGTTATTAAAATCTGGTCATTGCTCAGAATTCATTATAAGATGGGTGGCTATACAAATATTTTAAATAGTAAATAAACAAACAAACCAGAATTAATCATTACTGAGCCTTTCAAACTTCACATTCTGAAGTTTCTCTTCCTCTGGTATTTACTATATGTTTAAAATAGTTTACTATGTTTTCTCTATAACTTTACAAAGAATGCTTTAACACGTAAGGGTGAAAGAAAAATGATTTTCATACCTCTATTTTTGTTCGATAGAGAATTAAACGTGTAAGGTTGCACAATTTGGCAATGTGGTTGAAAGCCTGAGGTGGAATTTTATCACAGGAGGAGAGATTTAATTCCTGCAAATTTAAACATGTGTCAGCAATAACTTCCAAACAAGGCTCATTGAGGAAATGGCCACAAGACAATTCCAGGCGTACTAGTTCTGAACCACAAACTTTCAGGAACCTGTAAGAAGCATAAATGAATCAATTCATCAAGAAAAGTAATGCATTTGCTTTTAATTCACTGTAAAAACTGGGTAAATTCCCAGAATTTCCAATGGCATGTCTTAATAGATCAGGAACAAAATTATGCACACCTAACAAGGAACTATTTTAGCATAGCAACAACTTCCTCTGAGATAATTGGAAGGTAATCATAATCAACTTCAGTACCCAAGACAATCCTGTTAGCCAAGGATTCTCTGTGACATTGCAATAGGTCAAATTCTAACATGTAAGCTTTAAATGTATTTAAATCCATTTACAAGTGTTACAATTTAGCATCCAAAAATAATGTGATGCATTGGAATTTATTGGGGATCAAAATGTAGTATCCCATTATATCTGCACAAACAAAAACAAAAACAATACCCCCTCCAAACTCTCTTGTAATTATGAACTACAGCTGACAGCTGGGTTTCATAATAATTAATATAAGCATTATTTGTATTCATTTACCGCATCTCTGTTCAATGTTTCCCATGAGAGCTTGAATTCATACATAAAGGCACCCCTGCAATTTTATCCTTATAACATAAATCCTAAGAGACAGATTGGGCTGGAGACAATGATTTAGTTCAAAGTCACTCAGATGTTTTGTAACAAAGACTTGAACATGAGTCTCGATACATCTGGATGCTATCTGGCTTCCATATCTTCTCTGTTTTGAAACCTGTATCATATTTCTTGATGTTGCACAGAGGTATAGTTCAACTTCATATTAGAGTTTTTGTATGTCCTACACAACTCATCCCCTGAATTGGAATGCTCAGATATGCTTGTCAGTGTCAGGTGCAAATCAGATAGAAAAAGCCCAAGGAAACAAAAGGAGGTTGATCCTGATGCAAAATTATTTTTTGAGAACAGAAACTACGATCCATGCAAACTAACCTGTTTATATTCAACTGAAACAGTTCAAGCAAAACAAGAAAATAGCAGAGCAAAAAAATAAAATCACTTCATGCAGCAGTCAAATTACATGGCTAAGTAGTTAAATTAAAAAAAAAGTCAGAATAAATTAATTTGTATTGATTCATTCATTGTTTAAAATGTCACCAGCCGTAAAAAAGTTTTTTTTTATTTTTAAAGGAAGAATATTGCTTTAATGTAGACATTTCATGTTGCCAAAGCATTTAAACAGAATTAAATGTTCTTCTGTTACAGAAGAAACAACAGCCTCTCACTACTGATATTTCAAGCAGTATCAAAGACATTTACTAGTCTGCTGTTGTCAAAAAAAGAATTATTTCAATTTAATTTATTATATAAAGAATTTGTATGTGATAATATATCTCATCTATTAAAGTGCCTAAAGATTACTGATAGAGCACTATAAAATTATTCAGCTATATCACATTAACATCATTTGATTATACATGATTTATAGTCCCATTTAATATTTCTCAAACTCTCTGTCTAGCTCAAGCAAAGAAGTTTAGTACGTTTAGCAATTTTTATAAGTGAAACATTACAATATTCTTATGTAGCCCTACAGAGGTGGACACTATCAATAAGTTAAATTACCTTCAGCCTTGCCTCAGGATATTGAAATGCCTGAAGCATTCTGTCCTCTCATGGAAATATTTTGTTAGCTTGTCAGCTATCCTAGATTACTATTCTAATTTGTTCTATTTCTTATTATTAATACATACTCTACTAATATTTACATTTTCAGAAACATAAACAACATGTCTGCTGTATATATTAGCAGTACATATTAATGCTAAAAGTGTATATTAACACTAAATGATACTCACTGAAGGATAATTTACTCATTGTCTATAAACTTCAACAAGATATATCATAGATTTATGTACAGTGTAAAAATATTATAACATATAGATTATTATTCTTTGAAAAAAATATCAATTATTCAGCCTATGAATTATTAACTTTAAAAAAAGAAAAAGAATTTTAAAACTGTAGGTATAAATTGTTTATAGCCTACTTATACCATTTATAGAATTTACATTATCAACAATAAATGAAGTAACTAGAATTTTGGATGTGTTCTTGATCAGTATTTTCTTAAATGTTTGAATGTATAAAGTAGATTGTAATGAAACATGCCAACATGTCAACTGTCATTTGTAGTCATGGCCCTTAAAAAAATTCATACATTTTACTGTATGAATTCTGTGACAGAGCC
>JANHFM010002582.1:19880-44306 GCA_032468115.1 Grayia smithii | reverse complement strand
CATAATCTTACCTCTTCACAAGTCAATAGAGGTTTCTTGGGGATCTTAATATCTTGGAAATTAATCAAACAACCAGATAATCTTACTACAAAAGCTATAAGAAAAAAATGCACTTAATTTTATAATCAAAAAGCAGGAATATAGAGTGTTTGTCCAAAACTTTGAATGCTCTTGCTGTGAATTAAAACCAGCATTGCACAAAGAAAAAAACAACCAATCAATCAACCAAACTGTGGAATAATTTCAGGATCAGTTCATCAATGTGCATTCAAATAAACAGCCTGCACTTTTCTGATTTAGGCACATTCCAAGTCAGATTTCCAATTAAATTTCAGGAAGGACATGTCACTTCCTTAGGGAAATGGGAGTAGACCTCAGGAAATTAGCTAACGGTTAATGTAAATAGAAAAAGCTTCGGGTTTTTCATAACAGGCTCTGCATTGAAGCCGGATTACCGATTTCCCTTGTGTTGAAAAACAAAACGGTACAAACTGTTTGTTTGCGTGAAGAAACCGTGGCCCGGTGAACTTTTATGCATCGGTGTTTTAAGGAGGCTGGATCCTTAAGTGCTGTTTTGGCTAGCGGTCAAAAATCTGCCCTCCGTGAACGATACGATTTCAGCAGAGACGAGACAAAGCCTGTAAATTGGAATTCCTATTGGGGGAAAAACGGGTTTGCAATCAGGAGATTTGGAGTTATCTCCAGCACAGCCAGAGGAATGAGGAAGAGGGAATTTGAGGGCAGGAAAAAAAAATTTTTTTTTTGAGAGGCACAACTGTGCTCTCCACAAAGTTTGTCTCCAGGTTTCTTAATGGCAGCTGTTAGGTGTCGAGTCCTTGACCTACAATCGTTTATTTAGAGCAGGGGTCTCCAACCTTGACAACTTTAAGCCTGGAGAACTCCAACACCCAGAATTCCCTGGCTGGGGAATTCTGGGAGTTGAAGTTCTCCAGGCTTAAAGTTGCCAAGGTTGCCCACCCCTGCCCCAGATAGATTTGTTGGAATAGTTGCTATAGTTGCAGTAAGTTGTAAGTCGATTATTACTTGTATTTGGTGGGAACTTTGCTGGTTTTGACATAGTGGCAGCCTCGCTATTAAATTAACTATGAATTTTGCTCTCCGTCATGCACATCAGACTGTTATCTTTTGGACAAGAAGAGGGGACTTTTTAATACAAATTGCCATTGCTTTTCGCTGCTACCACCTGAGCTATCGGCACGATCCAAGGCTTCCATCAAAATGGCAGAACTGCCCCACAAGTCGTTTGCCCATTCATAAAATAAAGGGTAAATAAAGATTTCCTCTGTCCAACTCTAGGGGGCAGTGCTCATCTCCGTTTCTTAAGAGAGCTGCGGTGGCACAGTGGTTAGAATGCAGTACTGCAGGCTACTTCTGCTGAAAGCCAGCTGCCTGCAATTTGGCAGTTCGAATCTCACCGGGCTCAAGGTTGACTCAGCCTTCCATCCTTCTGAGGTCGATAAAATGAGGATCCAGATTGTTGAGGGCAATAGGCTGACTCTGTAAAACTGCTTAGGGAGGGCTGTAAAAACGACTGTGAAGCAGTATATAAATCTAAGTGCTATTGCTATTAGCCAAAGGAGTGAGGGTTGTCTGAAGACTATTTTCATGATCACAAGGCCTAAGGAGCATGGATTGCTGTGACTTTCCCACCGAGGTGGTACCTATTTATCTACTTGCATTTGCAGGCTTTCAAACCACACACAATCTTTTGTCCATGCTTTCAAACATGCACACAATATTGAAATGTGCATTTTGAACAGGTGTCTTCAAACTTGGCAGCTTTAAGACTCGTGGACTTCAACTCCCAGCATAGCTGGTTGGAGAATTCTGGCAGTTGAAGTCCACAAGTCTTAAAGCTGCCAAGTTTGAAGACCTCTGATTTAAAAGGACAAAGCTTATGACATGACATGACGTCTTTGTCATTATTTAAATGACCTTTTTAGTCAAACACCTCTGGCTGCTGGACTCCCCAGTGGGGAGACTATGGGGAAAGCGTCCAAATTTTGGGGGGTCCACAGCACAATTAGATGATTTTTTTTTACTGTGGAGGCTATTAATGACATCCAATGTTCTCCCATCAGCAAGATGATCCTTGAAATCCCACCCAACCCTGGCTACAGAGTAAACCTTTTGTATGTTTTCCCACGATAAGGAACCACTTTAGCGTATCCAGAGTTCCACAATTCTTCTTTTATTGTGACTTAGGATGCAAGATAACTCATTACCACATCACACGCTTTAATAAAACCAAGAATTTATTTTGATACAAAAATTAAATAGGAAAGGCCTTCTTTTTTTTTGTACAACGATAAATTAAGAAATTTACAGTAGACGTAGCTATTCCTCTGTACAATTGCTGGCAAAACGTCCCTCCTTACCCCCATCGTGTCCATTTTAACTTAAAAAAAAGAAATTGGGGTGGGAATTCTCTGCAATACTTGTCTTAAGACGCGTAACATAAAACTGGTACCTCAGTGTCACAATTTCAGCCAACCTGAAGCTAGGTGTCCATGAAATCACCCACACCTTTATTTTACAAGCCTTAATAAATCTTTTTTTAAAAAACAAAACAAAAACAAAACGACAACTCCGATACTAATAGAATAAAAGAAGTAGCCAGAATCATTCCAGAACAGAAAACAGTGGGAGAGGAACTGAGTAAATATGCTTAAATTGTAACTTGCGCCAAGGGATTAAAACATTTGCATGTGATTTAAGAGTCGAGCAGGAATATACCAATTGTGAATCAGTTGTTTTTTTCACCCCTCACTTCAACATGCCACGCTACGCGCAGCAGCCAAAGAAAGTGGAAAACACTCACCGAACAAATGGGTTGTGTCATTTGCAGTGAACACGAGGGCTGCCCATTTTTTTTAAGCGTTCCTGTATATTCAATCTACTCCCCCCCCCTGCTCCTCCCATCCAACTAAAGACGTCAATGAGCTGGCTCCAGTCACTCTCCCAGGTTGCTTAGAAATAATTGCAGGAAACATTTCTACACAGGGGCTCCCGACTATAATCTGAATTAGACCATCCAGTTTACTAAGGTCAGGTTCCGGTGGCTTTACTCCTTCCAGAGCTTTGAGTATTTCCAAGTCCCCCCCCCCCCAACTTCCCCTTGAACCTTTCAGATTATGTCTTCTGGAGAAAGGTTCACAAATTGCATTTCCACAAACTTTTTATTCGTATTAACGTGTTTCCCTGAAAATAAGACCAGGTCTTATATTAATTTTTGCACCGAGAGAGTAGGCACCAAGACAAATTCCTTGTGTGTCCAATCACACTTGGCCAATAAAGAATTCTATTCCTATTCTATTCTATTCTATTCTATTCTATTCTATTCTATCTCTTTTTCTTTCCTTATCTCTCAAGCTTTCACAGCCATATATTACCAATGAAAAGAGCACTGATTTAAGTGTTCTGATATTTATTGTTATAGATACAGCTTATCTTGTTTGTTTGTTATTGCCTTCCTCCCTACAATTAATTGCCTCTTTACTTTGCCAGTGTATCATCAATCTTCAGCTGTGTTTAACTCTAAGAAACAAAATAGATATAGTAGAACCTCTGGTCACGACCATAATTTGTTCCATAACTTTGGTCACAACCCGATTTGGACGTGACCCGAACCTAATTTTGGAAATTTGGCACTTTTAAAAAAATGGCACGGAAAGGGAAATCGGCCATGGGGAAAAAAAATGTTGTGAAATTTTTGGTTGGAACCCGATTTGGTCGCAATCAGAAGCAATCGTGACCAGAGGTTCTACTGTATTACTGTTATGTCGTTGCCATCCAGTATAAGTCCATTGAGTGTATAGGTTGATGTTTTACTTTTATCATCCTTATGTTTCATTTTAATGTATATTTTTCACTTTCTGTTTTTATTTTCAAAATATAGTTTTTAAAGTCTTTATTGCTTTCAGATAATGAAGTGACAGTGTCTAGATATCTGCTGTTGCTGCTATTTGGACCTCCAATTTTTAATTCCAGCTATCATCTTTTCCAGTGTGATCATTTTTATAACATATTCACTGTATACGTTAATTAATATTAGAGAAATTATTTTATAAATGTGTCTGTGATAAGACAAACTTACAAGTTCCATATTTCTTTTGCCTGCAAGTTGGATAACTTCTTTTTCTTTTGTAATAAGATTCCCCATAAAGGGTTCCTATTCTGAATTTGGATAGTTGTCAGTTTTTAAGTTAATTAACTCTGACCTATTACTAATTTGTTTACCATCTCCAGATATTGGTTAGGCATTGGTTTTTTTTTTTCATTTATGTGAAATATATAAGGATTTTTTTCTTCCAAATAAACAGCAGTGACTGGTGGAGTGTGTGTGCCATCTTATATTTTCTGGAAATGTGGTTGGTAATAGAGAAAATAAAGGAAGATGCTATTGAAATCAGTTCAGTGGGTGGGAAGTACAAAGCAGGAAGTACAAGGTACCAAAGAATTACCTGCACTCCATCAAAGTAGATGAGAACATGAGCTCTGCTTTTAAAAAGTATGGTCTGTAGTAGAGAAGTCTGCTCAGCCAGAGAAATTGCTACATCAATGAGAACTCTGAAAAATCAGAAACCTTTGTAAATGAGAGGAAAATAAGGCTTGACTAAAGGAACTTTAGATTGACTAAAGGAACTAGAACCTATGTGTGCTTCCCTAGGAGGAAGAGCTACTAGAGCCTTAGGTTGACATGCCGCTAGGAAAGTGTATATAGATTTCATTGTGTTCAACCCCCAGTACAATAACCCACTAATTTTCTTTTTGCAAAAAAGGTCAGCCCAATACCAAAACAATTCCATCCCAGTTTACACAGAGCAAGCTGGGCTAAACATATCCGTTCCATACAATGCAGCCTCTGCATCTTTATCTAAGAATAATATGCATAGAACTCAATGAAACTTAGTAACATACTATAGGTTGAACTAGAAGGATTTCTTGTTTTAGATGAGAATCAGGGTTATGGAGAAGAATAATACCAAAATAGAATGGATAGTGGCAGTGTGCCAACAGAGCAGAAAAATGCTGTATCAGAAAGGCATTCCTTGGAGATCTTGACTGGCATCCAGCCGGAAAAAAAAGGCTAAATACAAGAAAATCCAAAAAAGGTATAGGATGTGATCAAGGAAAAATAAAGTTCACCCTGTTACTATAGTGATACTAAGTCCAAGCCATTTGAATTAATGTTCAAACTTCTATCAGACATAAACTGATTGGAAGTAACCTTATTTGTTATTTGTTTGCTGAGGGGACCTGATAGGTGTATGGTATTAACTGCATTTTAAGATCAAATAATCTAGTTTCACAATTTTTCAGCTAACCTATAGTTGAGATACTAAAGCAAAATATTCAAACTCATTGATCCAAGTCTTATCAGAAGCTAATACTTATCTCATATATTCATTTCAATTTCTTTATATAAATGAATACCAGAACATAAGAAGCCTTTAATGTATGTGGAATTCCAGTTTCAAGTAATAGAAACTAGTAATTTCTAGTAATATCTTGATCAAAAATTTCAGTGGTAGTGTCTACGTTGCTCTTTATCCCAGGTAAACACTTAGTAACAGTTGAGTAGCTAACAGAAAAGGACAGAATGACTCCCTGTGGTTACTACTCCTTTGATTACTACATTTTTAAAAATCATAATATTCATCCTGGAAGTAACAGAATTATAAGCAATTGGGAATAATAATTCATACGGTTTTGGGGGAGTGATACTGTACTGTACTAAAGGATGTGGAAAGTGTTAGAACGTTCATAGTGTTAAATGGAACAATCCATTATGCTTCCCTAACACATTCTGTGCAATGCTGTGGAAAGCAAGTCCAAGGCCTGCAGGAGACTCTGGGGAGTCAGAAAGGCCTATGGGGCTCTGGTGGGAAGGTCTGCAGGGATCTGATGATGGTGGGAAAGCAGGCTTAGAGTGGGAAAAAGGATGTAGGCGGCCTGGGGCAATTGGGCCAATAAATCTGGGTATACCAAATGCGCTTACTTTGGAGAAAAGCCAAAAATCAAAAGGAACATTGTTTCCATTTTTGCTAACATGAAATTGCCCAGTTCTGATTATTTCTTTTTATAAAATATTATTTTCTTAGATTTCTCAGCTGCCTTATTTTAGTTTTTCTGAGGCAAATTTGTCATTAAAAAAAACAAAAACAAATGCAATTTATTACTGAAAATTAGACTGGGAGGGAAAGAATTTATGGTTAAATTATAATTGTCATCTTCTTGTTTTTTTATACAGTTGAATATGACAAGGAATTCATGCCTTATCAGCATCATCACAAGGAGTTCAAATTTAATTTGTCTCAGATTCCAGAAGGAGAGGCCGTTACTGCTGCTGAGTTCCGAATCTACAAGGACTGTGTTTTTGGAGGCTTTAAAAATCAAACCTTTCTGATTAGCATCTATCAAGTATTGCAAGAATATCAGAACAGGTTTGTCCTTACTGCTAAAACCGTGAAACCAACATAGGCATAAAAATTCAGATTCTATCATCTCCTACTTCTTGAACCATTTTCTTTTAATTCTGTGGAATTAAAGCTGTTAATTTTTTTAAAAAGATCTATTTATTTATTTATTTATCTATTTATTTATACTATCTATTTATTTCTATTCACACTGAATTTTATACATAGAAAAGACTTAAAGTCTTAGGTTTGGAGTTCTGGAGGTCTTCAAAGGATAAATGCTTGATGGGTGGTGGAGAGAAGGCTCAAGCCCTGGGAGGACCCGGGGGAGTGGGGGGGTAAGCAGGCCTAAGGCCTGTGAGGACCTGGTAGGGGGGAATGAAAGGGAGGGTAGTTGAATGCAGGGGTGAAATCCAGCACGTTCTGACAGGTTCTGGAGAACCGGTAGCAGAAATTTTGAGCAGTTTGGAGAACTGGCAAATACCACCCCTGGCTGGCCCCAGAATGGAGTGGGAATGGAGATTTTGCAATATCCTTCCCCTGCCATGCCCACCAAGCCATACCACACCCACCAAGCCATGCCCACAGAACCGGTAGTAAAAAAAATTGGATTTCATCCCTGGGTAGTAGTATATGTGTACCTCCTTAGAAAAGAGCCTTTTAAGTGGGATTTATTCATGATTAGGATTATGCTATTACAAAGTAATGCTAGACATATCTGTTCAACCTCTGACCCCTGAATTTATTGGGACTTACTCTCAAATATATAATCATCTATGCATTTGCTTATGATTTAAAAATCAAATAGTAATAAATCAGATCAGTTAAAGGTACATTAATCACCTATACTAATTTTTCCCAACATATTTTCTTCAGATATTTAAAAATTCTGGATTTATGATAAAACACATCTAACCAGCCTCAGATTGTTGCTTTAAAGAAACACACTGAAGAGATTTCTATAACAAATGTAAATCAGGGGTGAAATCCAGCAGGTTCTGACAGGTTCAGGAGAACCGGTAGCGGAAATTTTGAGTAGTTCAGAGAACCTGCAAATACTATCTCTAGCTGGCCCCAGAGTGGGGTAGGAATGGAGATTTTGCAATATCCTTCCCCTGGAGTGGGATGGGAATGGAGATTTTACAGTACCCTTCCCCTGCCACACCCACCAAGCCACACCATGCCCACAGAACCGGTAGTAAAAAAAATGGATTTCATCACTGATGTAAATCCCATGAGCCATTATGGAAGAGATATACTACCCAAGTAAGAAAGAAATAAAATTATCTCCTTTAAAACAATTATATATAATTTCTTATGTTTGAAATTTAGTCATTGTAAAACCATTAATTAATCAAATATGTAAAATAAATTATGCTTCAATGTCTCTACTGGCAATTTGTCAATGTTTTGACACCGTGTTAAGATAATTTTATCACCAGGTCAAAAGAATATAAAGCAATTCACATTTAAGTGTTCCTTGATTAAATTCATATCAACTTCCTTTTTTATACTTTATTATACTGGGAAGATAATTTAGTAGTTATGCAATTATGATAGTCACTAATCTTACTTTGTAATGTATCATTGTTGAGAGTACAAGACCTTATTAGCCAACTTTTAACATCAAAACAACCACAAATATATTATTCAGAATGTACTACATGAAACAATGCTAATATAGACTAGATCTGGATAAACTCAGTTTTGAATCTCTGCCCAATTATATAAGCCTCTTTAATTGCTTTTAGGACCATCATTATTTACCAGTTTATTCTACCGCACAGAGTAATTGTAAAAATAAAATTGAAGAGGGAGAAAGAGGGGAAGAGGAGAAAAATGCAGGACAATGAAACAAAGCAAATATATCTAATCAGCTTCAAATAAACTGATCCTTAGATTTATCATGATTTTATAACTATGAAACATTGGAAGATCAAAAGATGGAAGAGCTGGACTTTGGTAATTCTAGGAATCCTCTTTCTTGAAGCACCCTACAAATCCCGAAGAGATATATCTACTTATTTGGTACCATACTGCCTTGAATTTAGAGATGCTTTCTTCTGAAGAGATTGAATTAGTGCCATTAAAATGACAAAAGCAACATTGTGCCACAACTCTACCGCTTTTCTGCATGCATGAGATGTTGTGGTGCCCAAAGGAAAGCTGTGCCATTTGGACTACAAGCAAGTAGTGTCAAGCATTTTATGTATTATGGGCACAGAAGGGCAATTAAATCTGTCAGCCTTCTCTAGAGATGTGTTTTTGAGTACAATAGTTGTTCCTGCAAAAGGTTTAAATAATTATCTCCAAATTCAGAAAGACGTTAACACTAGCATTTTTTAATATAATTCGATGGAAATTTGTTCTTGAAGGCAAGCTTAAGGGGGAAAATCATTCATATTAAGACTTTGCCCTGGTAGAGAATGTCAAAATACTGAAAACATTTTGTTGCACAGCTATATTTTAGAACTCTTTTTTTAAAAACATTTTCAGTCATTTGGATATATGGTGCTGTTCACTGATCTATATGACTCGATTTGAATGTGGTCAAATTCTATTTTACTGTTTGTAAACATTGCCATGGCCTCATCATATTGAACATACAACTCTATTTTTTCTTCACTTTATGTTGTAAGCTTTACATTTTTATATTACTTTCAGCAAAACACTGATCACAATAAAGTCTGAACTGTGACAGAAAACAGGGTTTTCTTTTGTTAGTTGCATACTTTGATGGATAGTCTTTCAGTGCCTCTCCAAAAGTTTCCATAAAACTGTCAACTTTAATGCGATTGAAAGACAAAATTATTTAAATACATAGGAAGTCATCATTAATTTCACTCAAATAAATGCAAGTTTGATGAAACAAAATTTACTTTTTGTCTGGCTGTATCTATTTGCCATGGTCCTGCCTACTTTTGGAATCTGGCTCTCAGCAGGTCACTCCAAACCCCAAAAATGACTCTTGGTCTGAAAAAAGGTTGATTTTTTTTTCTTATGAGGTATTATCTCCAATATTTGCAGCTTATGTGAAAAAACCTACCGTAATGAAGTTAAGGTTAATGAAAACTGTTATGAACAGAAATCTAAACTTTAAAACATTGTGATGTGTGAGCAATAACTGAACTGATACTGGATATAAAGTCATTATGAGGCTGAGCTCCTGGTCTTAGCATTTGCCATGTATTTTAAAAGTTGCAATTACTCATTCTGGTTGATCCAGAGTTGAGAGTGGCGAAAACCACAACAAACTTTTATATGCATCCATAAAACTATCACAATATAGGAAGAAAGGTTTCAATGTTGTCCAGAATTTCTTCCTTTTTTCACAAGGGATGCTGAACCCTTGGAGAAAGAGGCAGGTTACAATGGAGGCTGGCAATAGCGGTTTAACAGTTTCGTATTAAGATTAGCAATTCTCACACAAAGAAAGAGAAAACAGACTTCCCCAGTACAGTACTGACTTTTGATGATTGGGTATGTAGTCCAGAATATTTGGTGGTCTTTAAAATGATCGTCCCAAAATTTGCAAAGCCATGTATAACAGCTAAAAAGTCTTTCATCTTCTTCTAATTCCACCACCGTCCCACCTTTTCTCCCCTCTTCTATTTATTCGTTTATCAAATTCAGGTACCACCCATCTCACTCTATTTTAAAGGAAATAGAAAGAGCTATTGTTAAATATCACCACATATCTCGTATTTACTTAATACATTTCAGCACAAATATTACTTGCTTAGTATGCGAGTCTGTATAAATCACATTGTCACAGTTCTGTACAACTGTTCTTGTGGTGTTTCCATTAACTCAGTGAAAACTGTGGGAAACCTTGTAGTGGGCCTGTTTTTATATGTCTATCCAATATGGCAGCTAAACAGGCCTAGGCCTGATTTCTGTGTTGCATGGGAGACATTGAGGAATACACTAGGACTGGGGAATTAAAAACATGTTCATTATTGTCAGAGAAAGCTGCAAGGATGTGTCCATCTGAAGTGCAGGTTGACCTGAAGGCTTCATTTTGTGTAACGAAGTACTCATAGATACATCATCAAAACTGGTCCTCTAAACTAGACCATAATTGAATGTTGACTCCTAACATTTTATAGTGATATTATTTCTTTTACAATCGATCTTCCATTTTAAAATATGCAGGCTATATAAGAAAACTCCCTTCTAATTGAAGTAAATGTGTAATCCCAGTTTTATGGGGGGTAATCACTCAAAAGAGATCATGGCAGTCTGCAAATCAGTTTACCATTTAATCCCAGAATGCATTGGCCCACCACTAGAAAAACACTCTGCCTATGTTCAGAGGCCCTGCCCAGGGTCTTAAATGCTGACATCCAAAGTAGATTTTGCAGAACAGAACAGAGCCTCTTCTTAAATTAAGGCCTGCATTCTTTAAATCAGATGATCTGTATCCTATCCGGGTTGGCCAATAACAATGCCCTCCCTTCCCCTTCCCGGCCCACGTCAAAGAAACCTTGCTCTAATGAAAACATCATCCTCACGATCGGGCCTCTGCTGTGTTATCGGCATCTATGACTTCCTTCCCCCCAAAAAAACCCCCGCATCTCTCGCTCACCTAATAGCCAGGAGTTCGTGGAACAGATAGGCAGCAGCGGCGAGCAGGGCCCCCCCAGTCAAATAAAGGGTTTTCTTCCACCACGAATCAGATCCCAGCCCTGTCATGATCCCGCCGTAATCCTGCAGTGGGAAAGCAAGGATTTCCCCATAAAAGGAAAAGTGATCGTCGGATCCCGCGCACCAAAGGCTCTGATTCCTGCTTAGATCCACCACGCACGACCTGGATGAGGCGAAGCCAACCCCCCAGGGCATGCTGCGCGACGCGGGCGTTGCTAGCTCCCGTTTGCCCACGGATCGACGCCAGGGCCGTCTGCATGAGGGAGAAACCGGGCGGCGTCAAGGTGCTGACGGCAGGGGCAAGCCGGGAGTTCGACAATAGAGGAAGAGGAAGAGGAGGAGGAGGAGGAGGAGGAGGAAGAGAAAAGGGAGAGCGCGGCGGCAGCGAAGGCTCTGCCGAGTGTCCTTGGCGAGCTCTGCAACATCAGCACCAACAACATCACCGGCGGCGGCGGCGGCGGTACTTTTTCTTTGCCGCTACCTCTCGGTCTTTATGTCTTCGCCCGGAGGAGGGAGGGAGGGAGGTGATGTCATGGCTTTCAATCTGCCTAAGAACCCCGCGGGCGAGTCCAGTCCGTGGAAAATTAAACACGAGATTAGCGGAGAGAGGAAGGCGGAGATCACTCGTTAAGCGAAGGACACGATTTAAGGGGGAGCTTGCGCGGCTCCCGGCACCGAGAAGGGAGGCAGACCGAAGGATGGTTGGGAGATTAGCCTATATATATATATACATATACCGTTCCGGGTGGAAGCGGAGTTCTGTACTATTGGTTCATTTTGTTGTTGTCGTTGTTGTTGTTGTGTCCTGCATCTTTGGTGGCATCAGCCAAGGGTTGTGTCACGTGGTCTCCCCTTCAAGCGGTGAGCTGCATCTTCGGAGCAAAAATATGATCGCTTCCGTTTGGTACACAGCGACCTTTGTGTCTTAGCATCTACGTGTTTCCGCATTTTATACGACCCCCGTCTCCCTCTGTTTCTCTCCCTTGCAAGTTTTAATCGCCGTGTGCTTTCATCTTTCAGAGATTGGCGTTTCCATTTTGCAGGCTTTATTTGGCTGAACACAATGTCGGGGGGGGGGGGGAATTGGGGAATCCAAGGTCGCTGTGCCTGTAAAGTTACAAGAGGTAATTTTGAAAATAAATCTCTTTACAGCAAGGAGACGTTGTAAGGGGGATGATAAGAAGCCGTTGCCCAGTTCCATTTCTTCTGCAAGCCTAATGGGACTCCTTACAGCCATTTCTCTCTTAGAAAGGCAATTGGCCTTTTCTATAATTAAATTCCCACGTTTCCCTATTTTTACTTAAGAAATATTCTTGTACATAAAAGAATCAGTTCCAGGAAGTATCCATCCCTGTCTGTAATTCTTTGCAGGGTCTTTGCATACAGAAAAACCATATTACATACAACTGAATGTAAACATTGATCTTTTTTTGCAAAAAATTAGCCAAATTTGGATGAAAGAATTGAGTAGCTGATTGCCAAAGACTGCCAAAGACAAACCACTTGCTCTACTTCTCTTGCCTCTCTTGAGTTTATAGCAGGATCCAAGTTTATGACTTAAAGCAGGGGTCCCTAACTCCTGGGCTGAGGCCCATTACCAGGCCATGGCCTATTGGAATTGGACCATGCTCACGTGGCCCAGTTCCCCTCTTTCCCCACATCTTTGTGTCAGCTTAAGTGCTTTAAACAAAATAATAGTAAGGAGTGGAGGATGTTTCTTTACCTATCCTGTTTCCCTGAAAATAAGACATCCCCTGATAAGCCCAATCGGGCTTTTGAGCACATGCACTAAAATAAGCCTCCCCCCAAAAATAAGCCCTCCCCAAAAATATTTAACCGCAGAGCTGGAAATCAGGTTAGACAGCAAGAAGAGCACATCTTGCTCCATGCGCCCCAAAATAATAAGACCTCCCCAAAAATAAGGCCAAGCGCTGATTTCGGGATTCAAAAAAATATAAGACAGGGTCTTATTTTGGGGAAAACACGGCAGCAAATACATATAGTATTTAATATTCTCTAGTGACATCTTAATAGGATATTTCCTCTCAGTCTTTTACTTGTAAAATAAAATGGTTTAATTCTTTGGGTTACCAAGATGGATTTTACTTTGGTTTCATCACTTTGGTTCATTACTTTGATTTTACTTTGGTTTTTACTTTGGAAATCACAGCTTTCAGGTATCTTTGGAACACTTTGCTTATCCCAAACAGGAACAGATTAAATAGTTGAAACCATTTCTAAGACTCATTTTGAAGGGACTGCTTCCAAGCCAAAATTCAAGTTGAGAATAGTACAGCACTCCTGTGAGACCCCATTGCTCCTTGCTCTTGAGAACTAGGGAAAATTTATAGCAGAACTGCCAGTATGAAGTTTTTCCTCACATACATAAATCCTAAAAGCTCATCTATTTAGGAAAGAAGCAGAAATGGCTTTATCTGCTCACACCCTGGACTGCTATTTTTAATTATGATGGTGATGATGATGTTCTTATCCATTTAGTTGTGTCCGACTCTTGCAATTCTAAGGTCTCTCCACAACTTCCAATCTTGTACTATATCTTTGAGTTGTTCTATGCCCTGGCTGGTGTCATCTTTGATGGCGTCCAGCCACCATGTTCTTTGGGGGGCTGGTTTCTTTTTACAATAACTTTTCCAAACATAATTTCTTTCTCCAGTGAATTCCTCTGCATAACATAGCCAAAATAAGGGAGATGCAGTTTTGTGATTATGCCTTCCAGTGACACATCTGGTGTTATGCGCTCCGGTACTTGCTTGTTAGTCACCTTTGCTGTCCAAGGAATATTCATGGGCCTTCTCCAAAATCAGTTTCTGGAGATCATTGTTGAAGACAGCCTTTGGCAAGGAATGAGATCCTTTTGATGCAGAAGCTTAGCTGCTTTAACAGAGCAGAGCAGAAGACATTGTAGAAGTCTCCATTCAAGAAATAGAATATAGTAACTTGAAGTTCACTGAATAAATTAAACTTGGCAGTTTCTCCCTGCAAACAACTACTGAAGTATACTGTCATTGTCTTTTTCTTGCTATATATGGAAAGAGGGCCATTAACTATTGGGCATCAGTGGCTCTATCATAACCTCATATAAAATATTTATGCTTGATAATGCTTAAAAAGTTTGTGGCTTGTTCTTAAACATGATACGTGCAATGCAGATCTTAGATCTTCTAAGACTACACCCTAGCTATTTCTATTTCAAAACATTTTTGAAGTGGTCTGTAATTACTGTCCCTTCAATAAAAAAATATGCTTCATCTGTTGTGAAGCATATTTTGCAGCCCATGTTTCTTAAAGTAGGTGACATCAACATCCAACAAAATAATTCCGAGCACTTTTGTAGCCAAGATACAATGTGAAGATGAAACAGTGGCAAAACCCAGACTTGGGTTTGAAAAAGACTTCAAAAGTATTTTTCAATGATGCAAGTCTAACTAGACCATCAATGATCTATTTGCTGGTGTCATAATTTCTTTCTGCCCATAAAGTAACCATGCATTCAAAGAAGCAAGCTATGATCTCTCCCCTCCTACCACCCCACATTTCCTCATTTAACACTCTATTACTACCTTCTCCCATAAAGTAGATAGCTATTGAAACAGATATAGAAAAAGTGAAGGTTACTTTCTAAGACCTCGAAAATCTCTGTGAAGGGAAGAAAGTCGCATCCTATTCCCTTGTTCTGCTTTTCTACAAGAAAGAATGTATTTAGGCTCTTTATGTGCATCAATGTCATGAACCAAAGCTGTAACAGAATCAGACTCATACATCACACTAAATCATGTTATCTTTGTATTTTGTCTTACATGGTATGTAAACTCAAATTTGATTTATTTAATAAAACCTGTTTAAAAACCATTGTATCATTCAATGTACCAGCTAGTCACAATTTGTCCCTAAAGCGTTCCAGGCAGCACATACATTTTAAACTTTAACAACCTGTCATGGGCACTTCTGCAACTGACTTCTGTGAGATTTATCCACAAATCCATACATATATACATATGAACTCAGTGACAAAGCATCAAATTAGCAGGCCACCCATTTATCTCCCCACACATAAAGGAGATTCCCTACTATTGCTATTTATTTCAGTTCTTTTTTTTTAGTAGATGTCTTCAACAGCCCACTTTTTATTATTAAATAAGTGCATGAAACCTGAAAATTACCAGATTTGGGCTTCAAATTCAGATAGCCACCACCAGAAGGTAGCAGAGTTGATTTTTTTTGCATCACTTTTTTACATCACTTTTCTGCCCTCTACTGGTCATCTGAATTTGATTTGGTGGCCCTATAGCAGGGGTGAGAAACTTGCAGCCTGCGGGCCGGATGCGTCACATGCAGGCCACGCCCACTCCAGCTCCACAAAAAGAAAAAACATCACGATATATCCCATGATGGCAACATGACGCAGTGAGCTTGACACCCGTACCCTATAGTATCTGAATAAATAGGTAACTTGGAACTTCCAGTTACAAATTCTAGGCTCAAAAAAATTGGTCTTTACATAGAATTTGGCCTCACTCTCTTTAGAGCTGTAACATCATGCTCAGGCGAAGTTAACCCTGGGGGGGGAAAAAACAAGTTAGTGATGTATATGATTTTACATTTAAAAATAGGCCACCTGTTGAATTTGAGTAATGATTTTGCAAATGGCAATAAAATCCAATAATTCTAAAGTCTTAAAAGCAATCATTCTGACAATTATTTCAGACTTCCAGCAAGTTGCACAGAATGTTTATCCACAAATATCTGATACTATAATTCCTCTACCATGTATGCTGAGATGGCAGCAAATCCTTTAGCCAACACTTTGAAGACAAGGTTGCTTAACCCTTTCTGATTTATTACACCTATTTATCACATCTTCTTCCATGCTTCTGTAGCAACTATGGACTTTGTCTTAGCTAGCAGTTCTGATGTTAGCTTCTGCTTGTTGACGTTCTGTGGAGGCTTCCTTCAGATCCAGTTGTTCTTGCACGCTTGATTTAATTGCATGGAGTGCATAGTTAATGCTAGTGTTTCCAGTCCAACTCCAGGATCCAAAAAGGGGGTTGTATAACATGCCTTTGACCACCTTAACTGAAAAACCATCTGCAGGTAAGGAAAAGGGAACAAATTGAGGACAATTTATTTTTTTAAAAAAGCTATCATTTACACTGAATGCCTCCAAGTTCCTGCAATATACTTCTGACACAATGGTGAAATTACTATAGGGAGTCCTCATTTATTGACTACAATTGGGACCAGCAGCTCTGTTAAGTGAAGAGGTCATGAAGTGGGAAACCATGTGACCATGGCTGTGCTTTCCTTTTCTCAACTCTTCCACCCTTTGGAAAGTTCAGCTGGGCCTGCCGTGATAGCCAGCTTGAAAATGACAAGACTAATCAGTTTTACATGTCTGGCTTCTCTGCTTCCAAATCCACTTCCTCTCCTTTGGAATGTTCAACCTGGCATTAGGGTAGAGCAGGAAAGGAACTAATGTTTGTATTTATATGCATTGGCAAGAGAGAAAGTAAACAAATAGTGGGGAAAACACACTGAAAGCAATGTGCTGGTGCTGGGAGTCCCAAGTACACTATGCAAACAGTCCAGTGTATTCTCTATTATGTGCCTGTTTCCTCTTTTGTAATCTCTTTCTCTCCAATCCCACCATTCTGGAGGTGGGGGGGGGGACGGGGACATCCAAGCAATTTCTGAAAACAATCTCTTGCATGCTGACTTTTTTTATTCTTCCCTCCTCCCACTGAAGAATGAAGAAATTGGAGAGGAAGGGATTATGAAAACACAAACATGAACACAATGGGGAGAATATATGCAAAAAGTAGTAGTAGTAGCAGTAATAGTAGTAGTAGCAGTAGTAATGGAGCTGATGTTAAAATTGCAAAATATTTAATCAGATAATTTTAACATAGAATGAAATATGCCTTAGAAAAGCAGGTTCATGCCAAAGGAACATTTTTTTAATCTCCTCTGTAAAATAATCAGCTTTATTCAAGTCTCCTATGAATCAGTATTGATAAAAGTTGCAGATCAACTTATCAGGAAGGCACCAAATTGTTGTTACATTATCCTTAAAGTTGGAATTCTCCAGATGTGCTACGACTTCAACTCCCTGAATTCTCAAGCAGTAGTGCTAACAATGAATTGGCTGAGGTGGAAGAGACCAGGTTGAGCAAAGATGCACTACCAGAGTATTAACTTTTCATTTTTCAAAATCGTCTGACCAAACTGTGTTGTCTTTATGCAACTTACAGATAACTCAAAGTTAAGTCATATTTAAAGGATGCCATGTGATTGCTTGCCTCCTTGAAACGTAATACCTACTTGATTCCAGAAGACGCTCTAACTCTTCAGGTGATATGAATTTCTCCCAGTCATGAGTGCCTTCCGGAACAATACCCAGTAATTTCTCAGCAACAATAATGCCAAAAACATAGGACAGCTGAGTTTTGTTCAATGTAGTAATAAAGAGGGAACCTTCGGGCTAATGTAAAACAAAGGGCAATTTACAACTTGATTATTTATACAACTACCAATACAAAACATATAAAGAATATAATTACAAGATTTGGTTAAAAAAAGTTAATACAAAAAGTTTAAGTCAATGACATCTTCATATAGATAAAAGGACTCTACTGAAAAAAAAGTCATGTAGCTGAAAAAATTGAGTACTGTACAAAATAAAAGAATAAAATTCCTATGTGTTCACTATTTAGATTGCCTAGATCAATGTTTTCAGAATAGAAAGGAAATACTATGAAGGGAATACTCCTGATTGCATTCAGTCTAGATAATCTGAATATATTATGAGCCAAATTTTACCTTAGAGCAATGAGCCACTAAAATGAAAAGAAACATAAATGCAAAAAAAAAAATATCTTTATAGTAAATAAAAAGTATAGCACTGAGATCTACTTTATCATTTTTAAACTTACTTTTAATACTTCACCAAAGCATTTGATGAACTTTTCAACGTCAGCCACATGTTCTACTACTTCAGAGGCAACAACTATGTCAAATTTTTCTGATGCCTCTTCCACAATATCCTCCAGTGTACAGGCTCTGTACTGAATCCTTTTGGTAAGGTCTGGATCATATGACTTATGCAGTTCTGCTGTCCGGATGTTGTCTTCCAAAGGATCAATTCCAGTAACTGAAGCTCCCAGTCTAGCTAGGGGCTAATACCATAAATATGTCATTTTATCCTGTATTAAACTATGAAAAAGTCTCCATATCACTGACAAATATAGCTAAGGTTACTTAAGCTTAATTCTCATGCTTCCTTGCCCTCTAAAAATAAATATTGCATTAATAAAATATGAATCCTAACATTTCGTTAGGGAACTATTTCATTGATTAGCCTCAAGTTGGGTATTCCTAAAATGTTGACAACCACCCAAAATGTTTCATAGACCTGTCAACAGTTACGTTTTCCTTTGACTTAGACTAATTCTGCCTCTTATTTTCTAATTGATTAAATGCGACATATATAATTATAATTAAACTGAAATTACAGTATTTAAGTATACTAATATCATTTTTAAAGGTTTAGAAGAAAAAAGGGGACATCTGCCCCAAATTGAAATTATATCACTCAAATGGAGTAATGGCAAATGTGGCACAAGTTTCAATAAAGCAGAAAGATTTAAAGCCAACATTCCATGCTGTAATGTTTGGGAAACATTCTAGCATAGCTAAGAGATACACAATTTCTGGGTTAGGAATCACACGTTGTATAGAGTCATTCTAATACCTGCACATCTTCACAAGCACAGACATATTAAATCTCCTTACATTTGCCATATACTCTCCCTCCTTAGTTCCTTTTTATCTTAATAACCTACTGCTGATGGTGGAGTTCTGTATTCAGCAATGGTGTATTCAGCCCCCAATGAAGTGTTTTGCTGGCTGGTAAGGATCAGGTTTCCTGAGCTAAATGGCAATATAAATTTGTAGCCTGTTTCTTGCTAGCTACCTAATCTGGATAAAATGTGACAGCAATTTCCATTTGCTAAAAGCAAATGTCTTTGTGGTTTCAAGGAGAATTAACTTTAGCTAAACAGGGTTTTTAAAGAAATAAAAAAATATTTAAAAGCTTGGTGTTTCCTCCTATTAATTAAAGGCAGAAGAGAAGGACATTCATCATCATCAAATGTGCAATTGCTACCTCAGTAAGTAGTCCACCACCACAGCCAACATCTAGGATCTTCATGCTAAGGAGTGGGCTTCCTAGCTCATGGTCATTTCTCAGATTCAATATAGTATCTCTTACACAAAATAGAAAACAAATATGATTTAATTAAAATAAAAAAGTAAGACTCTTGCATATTACCACAACTGCAACTTTATATTCTTTTAAAGTGCCATAAAGAGAAAAATCAATTTCCTATCAACACCTTTGTTTTCAAAGTACACTATTACAATATTTACCACCACACACCTCCAGAAGCAACATTTACTCAAAAAAATAACTACAACTGATTAAAATATTCCCTAATTAATGTCACCATCTTGCAAACGGTGATGGTAAAATTCAGGAACTGACTTCTCAGTTGATATATATATATATAGAAAACTGTACTACTTGTTTAATTTACCATTAATTACACAGTGGATATAAAGTCTACGCATCCCTACAAAAATGGCAGGTTTTTGAGGTGTAAAAAAATAATAATAGACCAAGATAAATCACTTCAGAATTGTTTCCACCTTTCACATAATATATAAGCTGTACAATTCATTTAAAAACAAACAAATCTTTTTGGGGAAAAATAAAAACACAATAACATGGTTGCATATGTGCGCACACCATAAGTAGGGATGTGGCTATGTTCAGAATTAACCAATCACACTCAATCTGATGTTAATAGTAATCAGTACACACTTGCCATCAATTAAAGTGAGCTTACAAAACATCAATGCAAACTCATTGTTGGAAGGTATCAGTCAGAGAAGAGTACAAAAAGTTTTCCAAAGCATTGGATATACCACAGAACACAGCAAAGATAGTCATCAACAAATGGAGAAAATATGGCACAACAATGACATTACCAAGAACTGGGTGTCCCTCCAAAATTGATGAAAAAGAAGAACACGCGTCTAAGAGGCTGCCAAAAGATCTACAGCAACATTAGAGGAGCTGTAGGAATTTCTGGGAAATACTGATTGCATACTACATGGGATAACAATCTCCCATAGTCTTTGTATGAATGGGCTGTGAGGTAGGGTGCAAAACAGAAGTCTTTTCTTACATACAAAGAAAAACATCCAAGCCCAGCTACATTTTGCAGAAACCTACATCAAATCTGAGAAAAGCATGTGGAAAATGTGTTATAGTCTGAAGAGATCAGGTTGAACTTTTTAGCCATATTTCCAAAAAGTATGTTTGATGCAAAAAGAACACTCTGCATCACCAAAAAATACACCATATCCACAGTGAAGTATGATGATGGCAGCATTATTCTTCAGGGCTGCTTTTCTTCAGCTGGAACTGCGGCTTTAGTCAAGATGGAGGGAATTAGGAACAGTTCTGATCAGTCAATTTTGGCACAAAACCTACAGACCGCTGCTAAAATGCTGAAGAGGAAGAATAATTTCACCTTTCAACACCACATGTACTCAAAGCATATCTCCAAATCAACAAAGGGATGGCTTCACCAGAAGATCAAACTTTTGGAATGACACAGAGTCCGGACTTGAATCTAACTGAAAATGTATGGGGTGGCCAGAAAAAAGGGTTACGCACAGGAGATGCCCTCATAATCTGACAGATTTGGAGTGCTTGTGCAAGGAAGAGTGTGCAAAGTTTTTTAAGGCAAGATGTGCCATACTGGTAGACTGAATGCTGTCATAAAATCAAAAGGTCTTCAACAAAGTATTAGTTTAAGGGTATGCCCACTTATGCAACCATGTCATTGTAAGAATTTTTCTTTAAGTTTTTCCCCCTACAAAATTTTCAAATTTTGTTTTTCAATTGAATTGTACAGCTTGCATTATATTACAGGTGGAAAATAAATCCTGAAGTGATTTATTTTGGTCTGGTTTTTTTATATCTCAAAAAACTGGCATTTTAACAGAGGTGTGTAGACTTTTTATATCCATTATGCTTTAGTTTTGGGATCCACACAAGTTACTAAATAGTAGTAACTAAGGCTAATGATTCAATTTCAAAAGCTGATAATTCTTACTAATATCAAATTTCTGGCAAGAGCTTGAAAATATCAATGTATTTTTAAAATTTACCTAATAAAAGGAACTCTAATATCATTCATAGAATGCAAGGCTGCATATTCTCCATCCTCATTCCACCACTTGTGTGCCAGCCGTTGGAATCTTCTAAGTTCTTCTGGATCTACTGTTTGCGAAGTGCTGTATGGTTGACCTGTAAATTTTCTAAACAAAAGTTTCATCAGGTCAAACACGATTAGCAAAAATGATTGCAAAGTGCAACAATAAGTAACTTTGTTTGCGGAAAACATGGATTTGTCAAAACCATACAGATATATTTTCAATACTATAATTCCAATACTATAATTTTCAATCTATTCAAAAAGTGGAAGAATTAGATGAATTTAGATTGCAGCAGGAACCAATGTTCACTCTAGGCACGGAAGTGATTTCTGAGAAAATGCTGAGGCATTTGGGGCTTTTATTTTAGGACAAGGCAACACTAATATATAAAAAATATGAATGAGAATGGAAACAGCAAAAGAAATGCTTCTCTTTCAAATAGTATTTTGGAGCTATAGTTCCACTGACTGACAAAAGGCAATATTTCAGGCACTCTATAATGAATTAATACATATAGTGTTATAACAAATGGTGACATACATCGTCTTAAATAATTTAAAGGATGCAAACAAACAAGAATTAAATCTTAAAGTTAGGTAATAGAATCTCAATATTCAAGAAATGATTAATGAGAGTTTGAATATCAGTGGGAACAACAGGTGACCTTCATGTCCTGTTTTTGAACATCAAAAAAGCATCTGCCCAACTGATGTTGGGTTAGGTGGTACTTTGGTTAGGCCCAGCAAAACACTTTTTAAAGTCCTGCTCATAGTATGTATAACATATTATGTTATACATAATTATAACTACTATATATTATGTAATACATAATTATAAGAAGTTTCAGATGTTGGAACTTTGAATCCATATGCTATAGCCAGTCCATAAGCTGGGGAAGTAATATTCTTTATCTAGTATGATGCTTGGTTTGTTGGAAGATGTGAAATTTCAAGTTAACAGAATAACAAGAATTGGGAGGGTGACTTGGAGGTCTTCTAGTCCAACCCCCTGCTCAAGCAGGAAACCCTATACCATTTCAGACAAATGTTGTCCAGTCTCTTCTTAAAAACCTCCAGTGATGGAGCATCCACAATTACTAAAGACAAGTTGTTCCACTGGTTGTTCTAACTGTCAGGAAATTTCTCTAGTTCTAGATTGGTTCTCTCTTTAATTAGTTTCCATCCATTGCCTCTTGTCCTGCCTTCAGATGGTTTGGAGAATAGGCTGACCTCTTCTTCTTTTTGCAGTCCCTTAGATATTGGAACTCTGCTATCATGTCAGTTCTAGTCCTTCTTTTCATTAAACTAGACATATCTAGTTCCTGCAACTGTTCTTAATGTTTTAGCCTCCAGTCCCTTAATTATCTTTGTTACTCTTCTCTGTACTTTTTCTGGAGTTCAAACATCTTTTTTACATCATGGTGACCAAAATTGGAAGTCCCAGTGCATCCAGAGGGCATTAGTTTAATGCACTATAATTTCTTACATATGAACACTATATTAAAAAGAACAACTTGAATTGCTGTTCTTCTTAGAATGTTCTTACAAATGATTATTTATTATGCACAATTTCCATAACTATGAATAATTACCAATAAATGAAAATGCTATACTTACATTTTGTTTCTCACTTTAGTCAAATTTACAAGTTCACCATAGTTTAACTGAACTTTAGTACAAAAGGATTCTTGAAATATCTGATGAAGTTGACTTCTGCGATTACCTGATAAAAAGCAAAGCTTTTAACTTACAGGTTTTCCAAAGAGTGATTATAAGAAACATATTTTTAAGGACACATTTGTTAAAGCCATAATAAATTTGTTTGTGACCACAGACCAGTGGTGGGTTGCTCCTGGTTCACGTGATCCGGTAGCGGTGACGGTGTGATGTCACCAAACCGGTTCTTCGTGCCTGGGAGCTGGGGCCACCTGCGCGCCTGTACTTACTTTTTTTCTCTGTTTGTCTGCTCTGTGCATGCGCAGAGCACTTGTTTTGAGGTTTTTTTCAGGTAGCATAGTTACTGCGCATGCGCGGAGCGCACGTTCGGCATGCTAAAATCCATTAGCCAACCAGATTCCTCGTTTCCCCAATTTCCCATTCATCCCCGAGATCTGCAGAGATGTTTATAGATATATATAGAGGGGACAGGAGAGTGAATGGATTCCATTTATAGAGTTCAGGATTCAGGAAATCTTGATTTACATATGTGTACTGTGTAGTGATTTTCTTAATACATAAGGCACTGCTTCATATGCATTCCAATTTTATTTTTAGTTTACATTTTAAATGCATTTTGGAACAAAAATTGAACAAAAATTATCAAGAAATCTGACATTACACCTAATGTCACAAATACACAAATGTTTGTTTCTACAGAAGTTAGTATTCTTTGTCAAGTTCATCTCATTCATCCTCACTTCTAATATTAAAAATATTTATTTACAAATGTATTACATATATATGTAAGTAGGTAGGTAGGTATATGTACAAAATTAATCAACTAGTGATGTACAGATTAATGATGTACAAAGACATATCCAAAGCCTAAAGGCAAACTTATTTATCTTACTCTATTTCATTTATTATGTACCCTGACTGAACAGGATAAACAGGTCTCTGCTCTGAAGATTTAGCTTTGACAGAAGACGTTAATCGCAGGATTATACGAGGTCTAAAAGTCAGGATTGGACTTGGATTAAATTCTTACTTGCTACTAGTAATGATGGAGCAACGGTCTCTTTTCTTTTTGTTTCCATCACTAGCCCGTAAGAATTTAATTCTGTATGACAGTTGTATTATTGTTGCCTATCTATGGCTGCAACTAAAAAAGAAAGTTGTTCAAATTTGTGGAAATTTTATTCCAGTCTGACCTCACAATCCCAAAATACCACATTCTGTATTATCAGTCTTATAGTTCATACATAATTTAGGAATACAATGACTCAGAAGCAGACAAAAATGACCAATTAGGCAGAAATGCAACAGATGCAGTCTAGGTTCCATTTGTTAAAGCGGGGAGGGGGGGGGGGAGAGAG
>JANHFM010002582.1:0-10711 GCA_032468115.1 Grayia smithii | reverse complement strand
GAACTACTCAAAATTTCTGCTACCGGTTCTCCAGAACTGGTCAGAACCTGCTGAAACCCATGTCTGATTTTGATGCAACGTATGTATCAGCATATCAATAAAATTTTAATTTAGCAACAGTTGCTTTATGTCTCCATTAGAATAACTTGACTAAAGAATAGCAGCTTTTCTGAATATCTAAAGATGAAATCTTTAACTGATTTATTTCAGTAATGGTTAACAATCAAAAAAAACTTTTGTAGTTAAGTTTAAATATATTTCTTTCAAATTACAAATTTATAATTAAATTTTATCAATTAAATTAAAAAATTTAGAATTTAATACAAAATTATTTTTTCTTAACTATGGTTCCTATTATATCAACAGTCAAATGTATGGCAAATACAGTGATCCAAAAATGAATTGTACCATCTGAAAATCCTTTTCTTCCTCTGTCATTTCTGGTTCACTCTGCTCCTCATGAGCAGTTGGAGATGGGCTTCTGGTGACTTTTCCACTACTTATAGCCTCTACGTTATCAAAATCCTCTTCTTCATCACTATCCTATAAAACAACAAGGAACTTTCATATTTCAAATGTTGACTATTCACACTGACAACATCAAAAAAGATATTGATGCACAAGGAAATGACAAGGTTAAGGTCTATTTTGTCTGACCAAGACTGCCTGACACGTTCCTTCATTTTGCTAGAACAAAGCAAGTATTTCGGGCAAGACCAATTAAAATTACCATTTGCTTCAGAAGCCTGACAAATTAGGAAGAGTATGGATAAACTACTGTCTGTGCTACCAACATTGTTGGTAAAATACAGCTTTATTTTCTAAGAAAAAATATTAAAATGAAGCATTTTAAATATGCAAACTTGTACATACTGTAAAGGAATTTTCCCACTTACAAATTTACTTTTCTGTGGTAACCGAGGTCCACCCTCTTCTCCTGCTTCTATAATTTCCTTCTTTTCCTTTTTAGACAGTTGAGAACGCTGCTGTTCCATTCTTTCTTTTTCTAACTTCTTCTGTTTTTCCCTTTCCATCTTCTCTAAGCCCTCACGAATCCAAGCAGGTAGAGTTCTACGTTTAACAGCATCTACAGCATCATAAAATACATTACTTAATAAATGCATAGTTTCTGAGCCCTATCAGGGTCTTTAAAAGTTAACCGTCTCTAATAAATTTTATAATTATTTCCATGGGCTATATCAGAGAACATTTGTTAGGCTGTAGCTGAAGGTCCATAAGTTGTTCTATTTAAGATGAAGCACAGATAAGTGAAATTAAGTACAGTATGCATAACACAGTCACAGGCTGTGAAACTCAGCGACCAACAACTTGTGTGTATCACATATTTTAAACTAAATATGCTGAAGACATACCAATTTGAGGGGGTTCCTGTTTCACGGGCAATGTGATCGGTGATCGCTGGCGATCTCTAAATGCTGGCCTTTCCCTTCTATTTTGAGGAGGCGCAGGAGGTGCTGGAGGTCCTGGGGGCCCTGGCGGTCCAGGCTGCCAGTAAGGTGGATGAAACCCACCTTGAGGTGGACCAAAAGTTGTCCCATGCTGAAAAAGTAATGAAGTTCATTTTTCTTTAACTCATTGCTACAGATTCCCCTAACAGTTTCTCAGTAAAAAGGTGAAATGGAAAAGAAAAGAGAAGAAAAAAGGAAAAGTAAAGTAAAGTAAAGTAAAGAAAAGGACTTGATCTCTGTATAGAATATTTTTTGTTTCTACTAAAGTCCGGAGTACTTTAGGGAGAACGCAAAGATTAATGAAACAAAAAAGGGATTTTTACCATTTAAAAAGTAATTTTGTAAAAGAGAAGCCCATGCTGTATTACACTATGACATTAAAAAGTTTTAAAAACAATATATAATATGGAGCTGGAATCTTCCATTGAGGAAATAGAGACCCAAGAGGTCTATAGGAACATAAATTATTTTTTATTTTATTGGGAGTTTGGCATTTATTTGTAGGTCATCAGGATATACCTAATATTCTTATCTTATTCTTTTGAAGTAATTTTGACAGGCAAAGGGAATTAAATCACATGCTCTTCTAATGAGCTTATGATACTATATGGTTTTTCTATTATATAAATGAATTATCGTGCATATGCAAGCGAACATCTAAGTAATTTATTAGGTCAAATTCTCATATCAATTCTCACTTCTTAAGAAAAAATTGACATATTTTATTTAAGTAAGTAAATAACCTCTTTATGGTTAAAGGATATGTTTAACATCAGTTATCAAATACTCAATTTGCAATGCTGGTCATTAAGAGCATGATGTACATGAATTAAGCACATTGGTTTTTTGTTCTTTTAATGAAAGATAATTGTAAGAAACTGCCCATACTGTTTTTAAAGGATTTGTACAATCAAGCAATTTTTGTCTTTTTTTAAAGTACTTGCATATTACTGAAATCTGAGTATAACCATTTTTCAGAGTATGTGTGAGGAGGGAACATGCATTTTTTAAAACATGAATCATGATTTCAGGAAATAAAATCTACTCATTATCAGAAATAAAACCATCTAATATTTTCCTAACGATTTGGGATTTTCAGATAAGTTTTAAGTGCTATCAGCTCTTCTGGAAATGTGGATTTAAGAAATGAATTCATTTCAGTCGCAGGGTGTGATGCTCGTTCGCCTCCTCGCAGTGCACCTTGGATAGCACAGTAGTGTGAACCAAACGACTAGCAACAATTGGTAGCCAGACTACATTGAAGAATTGGCAGTTAACGACAGTTGGCAGCCAGACATCTTTGTAGAACTTCTGGCTCTCTATATACATGGCAACGGATTAAAATCTACTCTTGCCTGCTGGCTCCCCGTCCTGAGCCACATTGCACCACCAGCTCTACGAAGGCAGGAAGCCTTAGTGAAGGAGTTCAACAAAATTATCTAACAACTTTGACATCAACACACAGTGGAAAGCCAAATGGACTGCTGAACGCCCTGATACAGGCAGTTATGTAGATGACCCTATACAAAAGGTGCCAGGTTTTGACCTTCCTTCCCAGCTTTGGTCAACTCTGAACAGGATCCGTGTGCAACTGTGGTGCTCCTCGAAAAAATATCCGTCACATTGGGTGGTGTGGATATTAACATTTGAACTACTATAAGTTCATGTATTTGCCATAAGCTAAATAAATAATAAATTTCAGTTGTATGTTGCTACTGTTAAAAAAAAAAGCTGCTACAGAAAGCTAGTCAACCATTTCATTGTTCCATCTTCCCTAAATTATATCTAATTGTTAGATAATGTATATAACCTTCATCAATTGTGTCTTCAATCTCAGTTCCATTAATACATCAATGGGGGTCAATGGGGTTGGGATATACTTTATTCAAAATTTCAGATGACCAATCTACCAAATAAATTATAGTTTGCAACTTTTAACAAACTATGTAAGGATATAAAAAGCTACCTTATTATGAACAGTCTCTTCATTTATTTTGTAAATATCTATGAAATGTAACACCAAATCTTAGTATAGCACTAACACATAATTGAGAAAAATGTAGCCATACCTTGTGCTTCTGAAATAATACATTTAATGCTGTCTAGGTTGTACCAAGGACTCCATTCATAGATATAACATCCAGAAACATGCACAGATAACAGATGTGCAGAAATTCTCGTGCCCCACCCTCCTTTCAATCTAGGGACTAATTCTCTACTTTCACAAAAATGAATGGGAATGCCTAGGTATATAAAAGTGTTCCAGTGTGTTTTTTAACTAACTAGCCCAAAACAGATGAACTAAATAAAATTTTATTCTACAGTTCTGACTTTCAGAGTGGTTAAAGGTGTATGCATCATGATTCTATACAATATTTACCTTTATGTTAGCCTTTATATTCTTTATACATAATTTTATTTTTAAAAGTATTATTTATTCAGAGAATTAATAGGGAGAATCTCAACATTTTCAGGCTTATTCTCTTAGTTTTAATAATAAGTAATCTCATCCTTGTGATGTTAATATTTTTCTCCTTTCTCCTTTACAAAACATTAATCTGTTTTATATAAACACAGCTATCTCTTATATACTTTTAATATATAAATATCACATGGAGAGTTTAAAAGGGAAACAAAAACAAAAAAGAACCCCCCCCAAAAAAAACCTAGTAAAAATTATAAAAGCAGATAAAAGGAAGTATCATGTAAATAAAATTTACATTTGCCTGCAGCTGAACTTTCTCAGCCCTTTCATAAGTGATCCCAAACAGAGCACATACACTAATCCAGTGTAGCTCAACATATGTACAATATCATAGCCAATCTGATAAAGAATACAGTTGGTAGAACAACTAATTGAGCTGGGTAAATGTTTGTAAACAAATCTATTTTAATAAACAAGTAAACTCTGTTGAAATCTGCTTTAGACCAATGCTGCCAGAACTCCACATGCTTATATTAAAATAACAAATGTTTCACCTGATAGTCAAACTGGTTCACTGGCCCCATTGCAAAGTTATCAGGTGGTGGTCCCCCAAAGTTGTGATTATTTTGATTAAATATATGCCTGTTGTCAGGGGCAAATTCCCCACTGTCCTGACTGTTACTGTCTTCAGATGGAGGAACAATATCCATTGATCCAGGGGCTGGAGGAATCCATGGCTGATCTGGAGGCGGATGAGGCGGCTGGTGGGGTATGTTCCATTCTGTTTTGATGCCATAACAAAAAATGTTAATAATAATTTTAATCAGTGTTTAAGCAGGCTGTACTGATTTCTGGTTTCCATTTTTGTATGAATCCAAACTATGTTTAGTAGTCCTTTGTATGAACAGTACTTAAGCAAATCTCAACATCTATTACAGGGGAAGTCTATATTATATCAGCTAATTTTTCAATCTGGCCTTTCAGATCTGAAATGCAATTTCAAGGATAGAGATAAGAATAATCTCCCATCATCAAAGACAATACTGATATCAAATAAAATGGATGTGAGCTACAAAAGCTATGTAATAATACATTAGTGTTTAAGTTGCCACAAAACTCTTGTTTATACTGGCTAAACTAACACAATATCCTTCTGGAGAATAATTATTTATGTCAGCATCTCCAGCTATTGTGGATTATCACTTTCAGCATCCTCAGTGCATATAACCAAAGGCAATTCTGGATATGGCTGACAAAGAAGTAGTTCAATGAAGCTGGAGAGCACTTTCTAGGGATCAACTTTAGTTGAAAAAGAGGCCCAAGAGAATGTCATTTTTGTAGAAACTGGTTATCTTACACAGCAGAAACTGATGCCTTTATGGTACTCCATGTTTCTGAAGTCCAACTCACAAGAGTCCTAGCAAGTATAGTAAAATAATGGATATCAGAAATTGAAGTTCAATAATGTTTGTGAAGCTACAATTTTTTATCTGTGTTACAGAATATGGACATATTTAACATTTTAAAGTAGTAAGACCAGCTGCAACAGCATCACAATATTTAAATCTTTTGTCTTCTTCCAGTGAAAACTTTGAAAAATCTGTTCTATAATTAGTACAATTAATCTCAAAATGGCAAAAAGTCAGGAAGAATAATGTTGAATGCTAAGATATCAACACACATACACACACAAACAGCCCAAAGAGAACAAGCCATTTTTGCAAATTCTTTAAAAGCTTGCAGGTATTTGTATAAGATAAATCATAAATATGACAATGTGCAACTTGTCTGAAACAAGGAGAACTATGGCTGACCCAGTGAAAAATTTCCTCACATCTATGTCCAATATAAATTGATATTATACCTCAATTGAAGGTGAACTGCTCTTTGAAATACTATTGTCTAAAAATGAATTTTTTAAAAAAATGATTCAATTACTTATTGCAATCTTTTTATAGTACATATATTCCTTTATCAAGGGTAATTTCTGCTATAAATTACAAAGCTTGATTTTCAAAGCATCTGCAGATTATTTTCTGATCACAATCTGAATCAATATTTATTTATTTATTTATTTATTTATTTATTTATTTATTTATTTATTTTATTTAATGGCATTTATATGCCGCCCATCTCCCGAGGGAATATATGAAGTCTGAGGCAGAGAAATCCATAAGATATCATATATCTCTATAAGTAACAGTTACTTGGGAGAATCCATGCTTCTTGTCTTTCCCATAAAAGAAATTTTGCCTGGCCAGTATTGATAAGAATTTTGCAAACTAAATCAGATTTAATTTGTAGTAGTGCTCTTGTAAAATTGTATCCACAGCTAGGAAGATTCCAAGTGCAGTGAAAAAAAAGGACCAACAACATACCTGGCTGCCACATCCTGTTGAAATTCGGATCATTCTGAAAATTACCATGATTGTTTGGACCAGGTTCCATTCCTGTCATCTCCTGGCCATTTGGCATCATTCCTTGCTGTTCTACCACACCCTGCTGCCCCGATGCTTCCCTCTGAGCAATCCATGCCTGAGCTAATGCAGCCCAGTCTATTTGGCCTAGAAACAGAATTAGATTTTCAATATATAGATTTCCACAACACAACCAAGAATTGAATTTTATTCATACTCCAAATCTCCGTTTTAAAAATCTGCATCATTTATGACTATATTTTGGAGGCCTCTAAACATTGATACCACACCCCATACAGCAATTCTCCACTGACCTACTCCGCTGACCTACTGAGAAATTTCCTGAATTAAGAACTTATTACTGAAAAAATATGCAAAGTTTTACAACTCAATCCTAAACATGGGCCAGTTTCAGTGTATTTTAAAAATGTAAGCACCTATATGAACATTCAAATATAAACTGATATCCCATAAGAGTAAACGAATGAGAGAGATCAAAAGAGAGAGATCACTGACATAGATGTTTCTTTTCTTCTTACTCTTCTACAAAACACTACTTCTGAAAGAAATAATTGTAATAGTCAGACAGAGTATTGGTTTATTGCAACAATGTAACAATTAACAGAACTGGAACACTGGCCTCAACATTCAGATCTGCCGGATATAATGAATATATAGACTATTTAGTCTTTCTACTTTTTTGTTTTAAAAAAGAATCAAAAGCTATTAAAACATAACAGAAAGATAGCATAGGCATATAAAGGAAAAGGCAAGCAGGTAGCTTGTTTGTATAAAATAAAGCACATTTTAAAGAAAAGATAGAGATCCCACTACTTGCAGTGGATGGGCCCAACATTTCTAAAGAGTATGGGAATTTTAAATAGCAAAATGGGTGACTTAAACTTCTTGAGGTATAAGGTTGCTCCTTTCTGCCCCTTAACCCTATCACCAATAAATAAAAGGGCAAAAAAGAGGAACTTCCAATTCCAGAGATGTGTCATATCATTATTGAATATATTCTTTCCAAGTCTCAGTTTTTTAAAAAAACACCAAAAATTAGTAAAGCTCCTGCCACAAGAAAGTTGCCCACCTCATCTTAAAGGAAAAGCTCATTAACTTTTTGCCATCAAACCTTCCTTAATGTAATCTTAACGTACACACCTCCACTAAAAATCCAAACACCAAAATGAACATAATGAACTATGAAAACAATACAATGAAACTTTGAGAAAGGTGGATTTGTTCTAACAGTGTAACTAAAAGGTTCTTCATATCTCCTCTGGGTTCAGTCTGCACCTTCCTGAGGGAGGTTCACCTCACATTTTGAACAATGCTGTCTTAAAGGGATAAAGACTGAAGAGCAAGAAACTCTTTTAACCAGCTTCTCCCTGTATTATTTTGCATATTACTGTTGAAGGAGAGGCACACATTTGGGTAAAATACTGAACAATTTAAAATTTATTTGAGGACTGCACTATAAAATGAAGAATACCTCAAATTTAAAAGAGAAAAGTGTTTAGAAAGTCTACAATACAATGTATTTTGAAAATATGTTTTTTGAGAACCACCAGAATTTCCATTATGTATAAGATTCAAAAGATTTATAGTCTCAAATAGTCTTTCTGTATCTGTCAGTATTGTTACACATATATAGCTGACATAGATATTGTAATAGTTCAAAACACCTTCAGTGTATATTAGCGAGTTGGGAAATGTTCATTGGAAGAACATGTTTAAGAATTTCAATAAAGGCATACTGGGATAGAGAATAAATCATTAGCTCAGCACATATTGCTGCTTACCAGCATTTTTTCCTATTCATTTAAGAGTCTGAAGAAGTATTTACAAGCAATATAGAAGCAACCTGTAACAGCTTTCAAAAGACTGTAAACACTAAAGAATAGTTTGTCAGGTTTTGATCTAACAGGTTATATTTGTTTGTGTGAACTCATCACTAGCAATCTTTTCTATGTGAATAAAGAGTAACATTCTAACCCAGTTTATAAAATGTGGATTAATATCTTAACTTTAATGCTGAAGGCACAATCACAGCTATTTACTTACTTGGATCTTGCTGATGCTGAAATGACTGCATCCATTGTTGCTGATTCAAAGGCCACTGTTGCCAAGGCTGCCCACCTTGATCCCACATCTTTAATTATTTATATGTTCTCTAGTGGAGCAAAAATAACATTTCAAATTTGCGTACAAGCTTCACTTTAATTCAACTGTGTACAGTGGCATCCAACCTTTTCCAAACTACCCATTCAAAGCTATCCAAACCTTGTTCCAAAAGATTTTTTATGATATTCTTGTAATCAAAACATTCCACAGAAACTATATAGTATTTCCCTGAAATTTGCAACATCAAACAAAAATATTTGAATATAAGTATTTTACCGTTCTGATTGCAAAAATTATCTATCAAATGTAAAGTGCTACAAGATCTGCTATCCTGGGTTGACCTTCAGAATTTAAAAGCCATGAGTTTTAGTTTCCAATTATTTTAATTTGATTTTCTGCTATATTTTTTAAACAACGATCATTTATACAAAAATCTAGTAAATGAAATAAATGGAAAAAAATCTTATTTACTGGGGCTAAAAATGTCAACTATATTTTTCTTTGAGTCACATCATTTACAGTAGCTCGATGGCCTTATAAATCATAAAAACAAATCTGATAACCATAAATCAAATAATTACTGTTAGAAATTTATTTTCTCCTCTCTTCACATGGTTCCTATGCAGATTACACAACTCTAAACAATGCTATATCACATTATATATAGTATAAAAGTTTAATTTTCAATCCCTTTGCACCATTAAATACTGCATTCAGACTACATGAAATGCAATGCTTTATTTGGTATACACACTTTTCTAGCAAACAGCATAAATCTGCAAAGTTATCCTAATCATAACCTTTCTTACATATTTATTTTATAATTTCACATATTCCCCATTATCTTTTTAAATCATATTCAAATTGCCTAATTTTCTCAGTTCCAGCACAGTAATTTTATCATAGAATTCAGACTCTATTTGATTGTAAGGCATATTTGTTGGGGACCTCTAATTATCAAAATACTATTTTATCCCAAAATTTGCTCATATCTGTGAATAAAGCTTTGGTAGTTATATAAAGTGTTTCAACACCCAGAAGAATCAAGAACAATCCTATAACTCCTAAAAGACAAAACATAGCTGCAATGTCACAATGCCAGTATTTATGATTTTGTCCTCTCCCTATTGGTGGCATGCACTTTCTCTATGTATTTTTGCAGCAAACCTAGGACTCACCTAAAATATGCCAAAAAAAACCCCAAATAACTTAATAGCCACAACATGCACATTACTAGATGCCTACAATTTTAAAATGTTTAACTTCCTCCTTCCACTTTCCATTTTTATGGAAGATAAAATCAATTTTGGATGCAATAGACAACATTTAGGCCTGCATACCTCCCTGAAATAATGGGAAAAATCTGTTACATCAAGGTTTTATGCTTCAGGAAAGTTCAGAAATAGGCAGGTTAGTGGGAAAATCAGTAACAGCAGAAAGTGTTGTAATTGAAATTGAAGTAGTAGAAGTACAAAATTCTTCAGATGAAGATATAATCTTTAAACAGTTAAGCAAGAACACACATTCCATGAAATATAGCCACTTCTGTTTTCTGTCTATAAAGAAATTACTTTTCTTTATTGGTCCAACTGACCATACTGGCACACCAACTGGCACCATACTGGCACACAAAACATTATAAGCTAAGAAGAATAGGACAAAAAAATCCTGCTGATGATGTTACCTAGGCTGGTAACGAAACGTTCAGAAACGTGACAAAATAATATTGAGTATATAATAAGCATGCAAGAAATAATTCCTTAGTTCATGCTATTTTTGTTTATATTTCTCTTAGCCACTGGTTCAATATATCACAATGTTTCTTTTCAAAAAAATAACAACAATAAATGTAATATAAAATATCTTCAGTTTACTGAACATTGGAAGTATGGTAAATAAAGTTTGTAAGCTCAAAAACTTCTTAAGTACCTCATACATATTTTCCTAACATAGTACAATCAGGAAACTTGAAAAATAATGAGAGATTCATGCAAAAGCATCAATGAATCTAAAATAAATATAGGTAGTCCTCGAATTACAACAGTTCATTTAGTGACCATTCGAAGTTACAACAGCTATGAAAAAAAGTGATATGACAATTTTTCACACTTACAACTGTTGCAGCGTCCCCATGGTCATGTGATCAAAATTTGAATGTTTGGCAACTGGTTCATATTTATGACAGTTGCAGCATCCCATCCCATGATCATCATATGATCATCTTCTGCAACTTTCTGACAAGCAAAGTCAATGGGAAAGCCAGATTCACTTAACAA
>JANHFM010002580.1:157472-173646 GCA_032468115.1 Grayia smithii | reverse complement strand
ATGGAGCACGCGGAGTGCGCTTGCACACTTGCGCAGGAAGCTTTTTTTGAGATTTTTCTGTCAAAAAAAGCTTCTGCGCATGCGCGGGAGCACCCGTTCGTCACGCGCGCACAAAGTAGAACCCACCCTTGTGTAAAAGATATCAAGCCTCAACTCAGTCAAGTTGGGATATCAATGTAAGATAGTGGATCATATGTTGATAATATTAAAAATCTGCACTAGAGTTGGATTGTTTTGTAACCACAATTTAAGATATTAAATTGGATTAATCTTTAAAGCTTTAAATAATTTACAGCTTGAAATGTGTGGCTCCCAATTGTTCACTGGCACAATAGCATTCCATGAAAAAATTCAGGAGTGAAATCCCGTGGGTTTTGACAGGTTCTGGAGAACTGGTAGAAGAAACTTTGAGCAGTTTGGAGAACCAGCAAATACCACCTTTGGCTGGCCCCAGAGTGGGGTGGGAATGGGGATTTTGTAGTATCCTTCGCCTGGAGTGGGGTGGGAATGGATATTCTGCAGTATCCTTCCCCTGCCATGCCATCAAGCCACGCCCACCAAGCCACGCCCACAGAACCGGTAGTAAAAAAAAAATAGATTTCACTACTGAAAAAATTACTGACAAACTAAAGTACTTCACAGTGCTATAAACTGAGGAAGTTTGGGAATCTCTGATTTAGGGCATTTTTGAGAAACTTCCTCTTCAGATGCTAAGTTGTCCAGATATGTTGAAGCTTTCCATATAGTAGGAGCTGCAGGAGAAGCACTTTTGAAGTGTTCTACTTTTACAGAAAGTTATTCATGAATCTCCTAGATCAGTCTCAATTTATTAAAACTTCTTCCTTGGGAATTATATTTAGTTTTTTAATTTTTCATCTTTAGAAAAACAGGGAAAATGCAGGTTCTATGGTAGACACATATGTATTTGTCTTCTTTTTAAAAAAAATCTTTTTTTTTGCATTTGATTTTTTAAAACAATGCATTTATTTGATCTGAAGGGTCAAAGACATTTCAAACTGATTATGATGTAATCTAAATTGCCACTTGTAATATTGCCCAAATTGCCTTTAGCAATTTGATGAAATGGAACAATAATATTCTAACGGTCACATGGAGCACTGAATGCAAATTTGGAACCCTGTGTATGGGATTTTGGGAAATTTTGGGAGTCTAAATGTCATATTAAAGTAGAGTGGTTTGAAAGAATGAGTCACATGAATATTATCTTAATTTATCACTGTGTTTTTCTTCTCTCTCTTTCAGGAACAATATAAATTTGTATATGAGGTTGCATTGGAATACTTAAGTTCATTTTAGCTCATCAGGGCAGGGAGCTAAAGGATGCCTAAAGCTTTGGTGTTTGAAGGACATTGGTTCCCCACTTTACTTCAGAGGAGTAATGGGCTAAAGCATATATAGCTCTTCATCCTTGAATGAGAAACCAGGTCAGAGCTGAGTGCCGGAGGAGAGATCTGCTGCCATCTGTTTTTAGAATATTCTTGCCTTTTAAGCAACCCACTATGGCAAAGCAAGAGGCGGGGTGGAATATTCTGCTTTCTAATCCCTTCTGACTGCTTCTCCCTATCATTTTGGATGTGTCTTTTTTTCCTCCCTTGATGCAAACAGGAGTGTGTGTGTGTGTGTGTGTGTGCGTTTGTGTGTGTGTATAAAATATCAGCTCCATTTTCTGTGTTTCTACAAATCCTCACCTTTTTATTTCCTTTATAAGTCAGTTTGCTTTAAAGGGAAGCTTCATTAAATATATGTTTGGCTTTCAACAGAGCAAGCCTTTCTGTTAAGTTTTTCAGATGAAAAAGCCACCATCATAAATGTGTGATTTTTCTGTCAGCTCTTATTGTCTTAAAAGCAGGCTATGGAATGAAGAAGCTGCCAGTTAATTTTCTGCCTTGATTAATACACAATGCTACTAGATTTTGAATATTCTGCATGGATTGGTTAAATCTTAATGGTTCCTATCAGCTGCAGTGCTGGTGAAGCAACTCTGTAAAATTGCACCTCCCAGCAAAGTACATTGAGGTCACCCTGAAATTATCTTCATGTTTCAAATTATCGTTCCTTTGCTTGGTAATGAAATTAATTTTGTTTTATCATAAGTATTTGATTGTGTGCAGTGTATATTTACAAAAGGGGGGAATTGAAGGATGGACTTAAAATATGTACCTTGGAGATTATTCTACCACCTACACCATGGGTGTCAAACTCGCAGGGTCACGTTGCCATCATGTGATGTTTTGCGATATTTTTTCCCTTCGTGGAGCTGGGGTGGGTGTGGCCTGCATGTGACGCATCTGGCCTGCCAATTTGACACCCCTGACCTACACAGTCAAGATCTGATCTATTATAGGAAATAGTACAGTTGATGGACTTGTTACATACCTCATTAACCAATGTGATAGAAAGCAGTGTTCTAAAATATCCTGATCATATAGGAATGGGTTATTGCAACTTCCCACCTTCTGATGAACTGCATTTATATGTAAGATGTTAACATATATGAGTTTACAAGTAAGGCTGGCCAACCACGTTACCCAAACAAGGGACATAATGACAGGCCTTCAAATTTCATTGTCAGATGAAAGAAGAGATATGAATAATTTTCATTAACCCATGTGTTAGCTGTCTTTTCTGTAAAAGATATTGTTATTTATGGTACATGATAAATTTACTCTCTTACCTCATAATAACTACTGCAGCAACAATTATTTTTTAAAATTAATTATGTAAAAGAAATGAGCCAACAATTTTATGCCCTCATTTTCAAAATCACAACTGTTTCGTCTTTGAGAAGAAAGATTCGGGGTGCATTATGGGAAAGGGGATCAAAATTTTCTGTTAAATCTTAAGAAAACAGTTTTTTGGAAATGAACACAAGACCATTGTGTTCTTTGCCTCAAGTCAACAACTGTATGTTGAAATGGTAGAACTATGTAGAAGCTGAATAATATGAAATCACTTGTTGAAATGATGTAGCAGTTATACTTTGGTATTTTTAAACATTTAGCTATCCTTAATTTAGCCATTCTGCTTAAAAGAAAAAAAGAGCCTCAAGCATAGAATTAATGCAACCATACACTTCTCCCAGATAAGAAATCTGCAAAGAAAGTGAAGGTTTAAACTTGGCATGTGACAAGTAAAATTAGTTCATAATGCTATTTTTAACTGTTACATCTCTCAGTAACTTTCTTAAATGTGTGTTCATACCATCCCCAGTTTGGGGAACCAACTACATATTATATTGTATACATAATATATAGTGATTCTTGTGCCTTTAGACTAATGCAAAAGAACAAACCATTACCTAAACTCTACCCCAAAAAATGGAATTTAACACTTTGATCTCCACCATAGATGTCTTTCCTTACAAATGCTTACATCATATATTTAGAGCACTTACCTGCAGAAATAGAAATATGATATTTCTCACTGACATCTGCATTACACTTATTCGTTAAACAAGGCTACTCACACCTATGATTTTTTTAATGTCATATGGGTGCACATAGCTGGTCTTGGATGATTCTGAAAGATTAGAAAAGGTAAGATCTGGCTAGTATTTATGTGAGTCTATAAAGAAATGTTAGGGCTATAATCTAGAAAAAAGTATCCTGCAAGCACACAATGACAAACCTCTTTAATATTACTGTCAAGACAACTATGCAGATGTGCCCAGGTAGTCACCAAAGATTGAGGTCAATTGAAAGCAATATTAATCTTTTAATAGACTAATGGTGTAGGTAACCTCTTAGTCTCATTCTTCATTTGAAAGTGGAGAAATGTATTTGATTATATGTACCTGGAAATGGAGAAGTGAGAGAGAGGTCCATTTCAAATGAGGCAGAATAAGCATCTCAGATAAAGAAGGCAGAACAATCAGTGGGCTACTTCTTGGTGCAATATGCAAAGCAAGGCAAAAGCAAATAGAAGTTAAAATTTGGATTAAAAAGGATTCAACCATGAAAGATAAAGCCTGACATATGCCAAATCTTAGTTGAAAAACAGCTAATAATTATGGGAGAGAAGAACGTTTTGATTAGTTGGCTGACAATGCAAACAGATTGGAACACATTCTGTTGTGATCCCTACATGGATATTTCTCTACCTCTTTATATCCTTTTTTTAAAAAAAATGAAAATAAAGATAATAGGAAAATTGTAGGGAAAATAATGAAGGAGAAGATAGAGGTGTAGAGCAAAGAGGGGAAAAAAGCATTGACTTTCAACTTTGTTTAGCACAATAAAGTACAAAATAGAATTACAGTCTCAACTTTTTACTTTATGAACTTATCAACCTACCATTTCTATAAAAACAAACTAGTTCAATTAGCAAAACTGAAAGTCAAAAGTTCATTTTTTTTCTATCTCAAGAACAAAGTCCAGAAGCAGTTTCCAAAAAGAAAGAAAACTGGATATATTATTTTTTTCTAATTAAAAAGGTCAATTTTGTCATCTCTGCTAGCTTCATCACTTTTCCGGGCCTTTTATACCTAAGGATGCACATAAATTGGGTTTAATCCTCCTCCTGCCCCGCATTATCTATTGAAAAGCTTTGCCTCAAAGCTATTTTTGTTCCCAATATATGTATATGTGTTTGTGTGCATATATTAAACATATACACATAAACACATGTATAACAAAAATTGTCATCTGGAAATGGGTTTTGAAATATCTTCTATGTGTCTTGGATTTCCTGTGGTTACTATGTGTAAATTTAAAGTTTCCATTTTGACCCTAAATCTTGTTACGTTAAAAAAAATCAAATCTCTAGCAAAAATGTCCTATTTTATTTTTATTTTTTATTATTATTTATTTGACTTATTTTCTTTGGGTCAGTAAGAAGGATGCCTTTCCTTTAAGATATTTCGGCTGATGTGATTTTACCTTCTAGTTGTTTCATTAATACATTAATAACCAGGCAATCAGGTATTACATGCATTGATTTTTGACATTTGAAATACAATGTTAATTTCCACTTTGAAAAATAAAAGGGCAAAACAGCAAAGGCTACAAAACATTATAATTTAATAGGTAGCTTTAATTAATAATCTTTTTTGCTCTCTAGACATATTTTTTTCAAGTTCACCAGCAGGATAAAACTATTAAAACACGATAAAAGAATTTCTGCTCTAAATGTGCAAATAAATAAGCGACAAGTAGCTATAAAAGTGGTGGTATCTGAAGTTCTCAAGGAAATGTGAAATGCTTCAGTAACAAAGGGTACTTAACTTCAAGCAAGGCTGCTACTTGTGTGTGGCAGTATTTTCATTTCAGATAAACTTGATTACTGAGGAACCTTCATTGCTACTTTAACAGAATAATAGAATAACAGAGTTGGAAGGGACCTTGGAGGTCTTCCTGTCCAACCCCCTGCTCAAGCAGGAAATCCTACACTATTTCAAACAAATTATTATCCAATCTCTTCTGGAAAGCCTCCAGTGTTGGAGCACCTACAACTTCTGGAAGCAAGTTGTTCTACTGATTAATTATTCCCCAATTGTCAGGAAATTTCTCCTTAGTTTTAGATTGGTTCTTTCCTTGATTGTTTTTCATCCATTGCTTCTTGCCCTGTCTTCAGGGGATAATAGGTGACCCTCCACCTCAGCCCTTCAAACATGGGAACACTGCTGTCATGTCACGCTGGTCCTTCTTTTGATTAAACTAGACATACCCAATTCCTGCGACCATTCTTCAGATGTTTTAGCAAGCAGTCCCCTAATAATCTTCGTTGCTCTTCTCTGCACTAATTTTCAGTTAATACAAACTGTGCATCTAGGATTTGTGCAACTCAAATATCAGGCTTCCCTATTTCAGGGCAGCAGAAATGCTCTTGGACTTATGCAGAGGTGTCTTCTACCCGCACATCTTCGTAGCAGAGTTCCAATATGACAAATGTCCATTTGGGGACCTGTCATAATCTAGGTTAAACCTTGCTCGAATATAGTGAAACTATTCTTATGAGAAAGGTTAAAGCTTGTTGAACAGCAAAGATGCTGTACCATGACAATGTTATAATTAGATAGAGGGATCAGGGGAAATGTTTTGTAAACTCTCCAGAGGTGGTGATTATATTTAAATAAATTTAAAGATGCTTGAAGAAAGGCTGGTGCAAGAAAAGTAATGGAAGAAGGTGAAAATGGAACTCTGTTGTGCATGAGATACCTTTTCCTGTTTAATTTAATTTTATCTGCATATCAATGGTCTCCATGTGTGCAATGCATGCATGTGAATGGTAAAAGGATCTCCGTTGGTTTAATCTTAAGAGATGGTACAAGCAGGAATCTTATGTACAGTGCACCTGCCACAAAACAACTTTCTGGATAGAAATGTATGTAGGTTATGTGTAGGCTGTAAAAGAAAAAGTAGGGAAGTAGAGAGGAAGAGAGGAAGAGAGCAAAAAATGATTTAACATGTTGGAAACATACAGGTTTTGAAAGCTTTTATTTCCAATACTATATTTAAGAGTGAAAAGAAGGATGTGTGGGAGTAAAGTACATTATCATTACAGTTACATTTTGTCATAGATTTTGTTATATTGCACCAGGAAAGGTTTTTGTATTGTTAATTTTAAAACTATTCTAGCCCACATCTCATCCAACTCAAGGTGGCTGAAGCCTATTTGAAAGAACTAACAAACTTCCAAAAACATAACCCAATTAATGTCTCATCATAAAAAGAGAAGCTATAATACAGCTTAATTCAGAACCTATTAAAGCAGAACAGTAATCAGCGGTTGATACAAAATCCTACAAAATAGCACCAAAGGCTCCACTCAGCAGGGCTGGAGAACAGATAATAGCCTTCACAACAATTGTAAAAATTACGTGAAAGCAGTAGGAATGGCAGACCGTACCTGTTTCATTTATTTGTCATAATTAAGCTATTTTTGTGGGTTTATACCCTATACTAATGCCCTCTTTACACAAAGAACATGAGCAAAAATTCCAGAAGGAAAGTTTGCTTGTTGTTCAGGAGCAATATTCACATAACAAGGTTATGAGAGAAGCTGTATAATGTAATTCTATGCATGTTTCTTTAGAAATAAGCCCAGCTTGTAATTAGATGCAGAGATGACAGGGCTCTGTTAAAAAATTAATTTATTTTAGTGAGGGCAACAAGAAAAAAAAATAGAATTACGTTTACATCACCATCCATCACTCACTCACTAAGTTTTACATTTATGTCCTTATCATCTTTTTCTGCTAATATATACATAATACTTGAGCTAAAAAGATGATTAAAGTTACACTGTAATATATAGTAAACCATCAGAAAGCAGACCCCTTGATAGGAAAACTATACTTCCAAAAGCCTTTTTGTAGAAGCTAAATTGGAAAAAAGTGAACTTGTTTTGATGTGGATATTAGGGCAGAATTGTGTTGTAATTTGCTAACGTAATACCAACAAGCTGTCTCTGATGTGAAATTAGATGTGAATGACAAATTATGTTGACCATTAACTGTGCACTAAAAAGCCAAAGTGCTTTGTTGATGCATTCTTTGAAACTTGGACATCAGTAGTGGTGTTGAATAATTATTAATGGGCATTGTAGTTTAGTATTTTGCAAACTCAGTAGCTGGGAATCTTAGTTCAACCTTCAACCTTTATTTACAGAAACCAACATTTTAAAATTTGTTGCCTTTCACAAAAGGCCATCTCCAGAAAATCCATTTTCTCAGACTTTGTGCTTAATTTAGTGTGCAGAAAACACAACCTATGCATCACGACACATGTACATAAGCTCAATTATCAGCCTTTTAAGACAGGGTCATGTTGTTTCATTCTTATGGGTACACCAAGGATTGAATATAGTGATGTAGCCATTAATATAACTCTAGAAAAGATGAAAAAATAGGTTTCTTAGAATGGCTTCTAGCAGTGCAGTATTGATTTGCAGCAACTAAGCTCTACTTTGTTAGTGGTGGTGATGCAAGCCAAAAAATTAAAAAATCAATTGTGGGAGAGAGAAGTCGTATGGAACTAGCAATGGTATGATTACAGAAAGGCTATTTCATTGTAATGTCATTCCAAAATTTGCATTTAAGAAAGAAGGAAGAGGAAAGTACCCCAGTTTCCATATGATCATGGTAATTAAGGTCTCATGATGTAGATAGTATCTTCATGCTCCTAGGTACATAGAAAATACACATAAATTTTCTGTTCTTAGATTCAAGGTAAGGAAGATTTACTCTCAAGATGTGATGGGAATGTTCAGGGGAATAGCTTCTATAATTTACTTGTACAATTTCTGCAGCTCCCATCAAACCATGTTTATCCTACTTTGTCTGTTCAAGGCTCTAAATCTCATTCAGCAACGCCTTTGAATAAAGTGATAATTCTACATTGTTGCACAATATCTTAAGCTGGAGAAGTCTTTTATTTCCTCAGACTCTTCTCCACAACTAAACTTCACTGGATGAAATTAAATATTATGCATTGTATAGTGGAACACATTTTAAGCTACACTAGTAGTCTATGCTTTCTTTCATTGTTCATAGACTTTGAACAGATCTGAAGCATATTGGCTTTCCTGAAATCATATTTCTTGTAGTATAGGAATTTAACATAAAGAAACAAAGAAGCCCCCAAATTCTAATCATTTAAAAATGACAGAACACTGAAGCATATTCAGTATCTATTTTTTCAATCACTTGTCAGTAATAAAACACAAAATATAACATTCTACGTTTAGATGGAGCATTTCATACATGCACACACACATCCAAGAAATGTAGACCCAGATTTTGAACAAAGTCAATAGGTACATCCCTTTATTGAACAACTGGCAACTTTTTGGAGGAGGACAATGACTAATGTCTAGAAAATATTAAAACAAAAACAACAAAGCCAAGGTAATTTGTTTAAGAAAATAAAATGGCAGCTAGACTCAATGTTAGTATAATAACAATAAATCTCTCTCAAATTTCTTTGCACTACAAGCAACCAGACTGCCCTTTTCAAAAGAGATCATTTTTCTTCAACTTGTTCAAAAAAGGTGTCAGTCTAATAAATTTCTTTTTGTGTCTTGGCCACCAGAACAACTATTGCTCTATAATAAAGAAATATCTGACAAAAAGGTCAGTATTTGTAGGTTTCCAGACAGCAAAGATGTTTAAAAACTTGTCTTTATCTCATTCCTTTTTAAATTTGCTTGCCTATCCAAATATATGATACGTTTTAGCTGTTACTCTCCTATTTATTCTAGTTTTATCTCAATAGCATTATAATTAGATGTTCACACTGGTACCAGAAGAAATGAAATACTATTGATGGGCACTGTGATTTGAGGAAATGAATGAAATTACTGGAGTTTGCTGTCATGGAGTTCCTTTTGCTCAATTTGGTGACATGAAACAGTGTCATCTCAAAGAAAAAAGCTAACATTTCACTGTTTTCTAGCAAGATTTTGCCAAATAAGTTGCTGTGAAGCAAAATTCATATGGCTGAATTGCTGAAATGTCAGCCTTTGCAGGATACATTTTTTTTAACCAATCATCCTTTAATATATTCAGGTCCAACTGGATTTTAGAATTTTTTTTAACTGGGAAATCTCACCACAAGGTGATTCTCAGTCTTGTCATTGCATAATCACTCTGTAAATTTTGCCATGTCCTGAAAAAAAAATATTTTTCTTTTCTATAACTTTATGCTGCCAGTTGCATAAATGTGTATATGCGAGATCACTTAGTGATGCTAAAGAGGGAGAAAAAAAATAATTTTGATGACTTTTTCCAAAAGTCGTTTTTGTTACTTTTCGCAAAAGAGTATTTTTCCAGGCCATTTGTTTTCCTTTTTTCTCTTCTTCTCTACTGAAATTATGTTATAGTAGTCAGCAGTTTGAGCTGGCAGCTTTTGTTATATTAGTTTATTGTATGTCTTATAGTTCACGTACTATAGTGACATGGCTAGGCATAGAATAAATCAATCGGGGTAGGGAGATGTCTGTATGCTGAGGGAAGGATGCACGAGCACATGGTGGGCGAACCACTTATGTGGGGAGACAAATATAATGTCATCCCACAAAGGTATAGTGCCTGTAGACCTGTAATTTTTTGATGGGTCTTTCATGCTCTCTGAGTTCGATTGTTTTCTTGAAAATGTTTCATTACTCAGTCTAGGTAACATCAGTGCTAATATGTTAGTAATAACCAAGCTCAGAGAACACCAAAACCCCTTCATTTCAACCCTGAGCTACAAATATTCTCCTTTATTGGCTAATTGTTTTAGCCAATATTTTATTATTGGCTAATAATTTTAACCCTGTAAATTTGGGGATGAGGTTCTTGTAGCATCCCATGCTAGCAGTAAATTTGTGTTAGTTCCTTTGATCCAACTCTCTGCTAGCTGTCAGGGATTGTTTACCTGAGAGTTTAGTTTATTTTCATTCATAGGGTTAGGGTATTTCCTGAATGCTTAATGTTACCAAATTAAGCTCTCTTGTACATGTTGGCTGTTTGATAAAGCACGTATTTAAAATACATACAAACACACACACACAAAAAACACACACACTATATGAAAATTCAGCACTGTGCTTTCAGAGTTTCTTTCTAGTTTACAAGGAAGGAAGGTAAATAATGTCAAGTCAATGAATATCAGATATATTTTTTGACTGTACATTACAGTGAAGTGTAACCTTTTTTTTACAACTGCAAGTCCATCTTATTTATTCTTGTAAATGTTTCCCAGATAATGTTTGTAATATGAGCTGTGTTGCAAAATCCATACAATAAACCTGTGATCCAAAATTAATGTTTTACTACAAAATTCTTGCACACGTGTTTTTTGTTTTCTTGTTGTGAAATTCATTATGGTCAGAAAAAAAATACAAAGTGTAATATAGTGGCCAAGAGACAAAATATACATCACAGCTAATAAATTTAAGGGGAATATTGTTAAGAAGTTTTGCAAAGAAACACACAAGAAATCATCACTCTAAGCCTCCATTGCTTATAAAAATGGCATAATAATTTTAAGGCATGATTTATTTTACTAATATAATACTGATTTCAGTTTAGCAAAAGTTGCTAAGATGAGGTAAATTAAAACATTCTGAAATTCAATTTTTTTAATACTCTAATATTATAAAAAGTCATCTGATAGTATTGTAAGCAGTCTGGGAATTGTGTCTGTTAAAACAAATAGCCTTACATTTAAGAAATTAGTGGTCTGTTCTCATCTTTTCAAGTAGGTAAACATAGGAGCCATTCAATATATATTTACTTGTGACTAAAATCTTAGATCAAGGTTTCAAACCAAACAAAGTCATTAAAGTTTTAATAACTTTATATTCAATGTTTTGTTTGTACCTGACCTTTCGGCCAGATCCAGATTTTCTGATTGCTATGTTATCACTATAGGAATTCTCACCATTTTTTAGGATAGGAATAGATAATAGTTACCTCCAGCACTCTTCCCCCACCACACATACTGTATACCAGTGATGGCAAACCTTTTCGCCACCAAGTACCGAAAAGGGAGCACTTCGCGCACACTCGTCTGGGACGAGACCAGGAATAGGAGTTGCCCAGGAGCATGCACATGCCAAAGAATGTATTTGTAGTTTCTTCAGGTTATTGCCAGCAAGTCTTCAGGTTACTGCCACGCATGCACATGTGCTGAACAGCTGGTGAGTGTGCGCTGGAAAATGTACTTCTGGTTTCTGACATGTGCATGTGCGCCGGCCAGCAAGTCTTCAGGTTACTGCCACACATGCGCACATGCTAATCAGCTGGCCAGCGCCCATGCTCACGCTGGAAATGGAAGACCAGCTCTTCCAGTTTCTGGCACTGACACAAGCACAAAGGCTAGCTGATCGTCACACATGCATGCACACCAGAAACCCAGAAGAGGAATGGGTGACGTCCCATGTGCCAGGTGACATGGCTCCACTTCAGGTACGTGTGCCACATAGGTTTACCATCACAGCTGTATACTGATGCCCATATTTGAAGCTCTACCTCTCAAATACTATTTTCTATCCTGAGTAATCTTAAAATCTTCTATGTCATTAGTCTCTGTGCTTTGCTTTAATCTGGAAATATCCCCAGATCCAATTATCTATGGTGCCAGAAACACCCTTTCCTTTTCAACAAATGGTCACTGGCCCTGTATAGCCATTCCATCTTGGGCTGCTTAGCTGTTATGATCTCTCCTTCTTTTCCTCCTTCCAGCCAACCCAGCAACCATTTATAGAGACCATGGAGATCTGTAACAACTTTGGGTCACCACACATTTTTTCTGTAACATCATTCAGTTCCACCCTTACTTCTCTCAATGGATGCTGTTTGAGGTTTTGCCCCAGACAAAATACTGTCTTTTTATCCTGGCTGTGTGCTGCAATGGGTCCATCTCCCATCTTTTTTAAAAAAAATGTTTAAAATAGATCTATAGATACACAACTAGAAAAAGTTCCAACAAATGCTATCTTTTTTTGCTTTTGTGAATCTAAACCATTAGCTTTTTATTGCCGTCATAAGGTTTCTTTAGACCCACAGAAGAACAAAGAAATGAAGGACTAATGTACTCCCTTTAATTATTGTAGCATTGGAACAGCAATAATACAATTAAGGAAAAAGAAAAGTGTCAAAGAAAAGAATGGAGTAAAGTAGTATGAAGCCACCCATGATGCAAACATCTGGAAAACCAAGAAAATAAATGGGGAGAAAATGATCCCTAAAGGGAGAAGAGAAGCATTGATAAATCCACCCATTTGGGGGCTAGTCAATGAAGCTTGCCTTCCCTGAAAAAAATGGAAAGGGCAAGAAGCCAAGGAACAACCAATCAGCACCTATAATCCATACCATGAATCAACCCAGAACCAGACTATTGCAGTGAATGTTTTGATGAAATGTTTTTAATGTTGGTTCCAAGAGTATCCTAGTGTAGCACAGAAGACAAAAGAGATTAGGCTCTTCTGCACAATTGGTCTTTGTGACAAAAATGCTTCAGGGAAAAATGTACTTAATTGTAATATAGGATGGAGCAACAAATGGCAGCAATTGCTCTCATTATTTCTCAACTAAAAAAGAAAACATAAGCCAAACAAAATAGCATCACAAGAAGCTTAGAAAACATTATCCAAGAGCTTGAAATGAAGGGAGGCTATCTTTAAATTGTAGTTTGATTGGAAAACAAAAACAACATGACTCCCACTGTTAACCCTGGTCTTTTTAATTTACTACAACAAGGAGAATGCTCAGTAGGGTGAAGGGCACCCCCCCCCCAGCTAATTCATAGGCTTATTTACAAATGCTTGACATAGTCATACAGAACTGTTTATGTTTTTTGCAGTATAAGGAACAACCACAGAGTAGTCAATGCCTGGAATGCACTACCTGAGTCTGTGGTTACATCCCCTAACCCCCATAACTTTAACCTTAGACTCTACTGCTGACCTCACCCCATTCCTAAGAGGTCTGTAAGAGGCATGCATAAGCGCACCAACGTGCCTACCTTCCCTGTCCTAATGTCCCCATTTACTCATAGCCATTTCTTTTATTCATAATCAGGTTTATACTTATATCTGTTATCTTATACATGTTTGACAAACTAACTAAAATAAATAAATATTTCTTCCTCAGTTGCCTTCAGTTGCAGCCCCAGTAATAATTGTCTCTGTTACAGAACCAAACAGGTTTGGGAGAGGTGTGGGAGCTTCTGGCTGTTTCTATTTCTGTGTGTTATGATTAGAAAATCTGAGAACAACATACTGTACATATCCAGAGATAAGAAGGCAGGCATAATACCACAAACGGCAAAAGATATATGTTCATAAGGAGGTTACAAATACAGGTAGTCCTTGTTTAATAACCACTTGCTGCAATGTTTGAAGTTATGATGGTGGTGAATGAAACAATTACAGGTCCTCATGTTTGCAGTCACATCACAGTCATATTTTTGCCATTTGGGCCTTGTCAGCCAGCTCTCAGTTATGATTACACTGTCCTGCAGTGACATGATCATCATTGTAGCAACCTTCGCTACTAACTTCCAACAAGCAAAGTCAATGAAGAAGTTAGCAGGAGGTTGCAAATGGCAACCACATGACATCACACTTAATGATACCATGGGATTCACTTAACAATAGCAATAGCACTTATATATCATTTCACATAGTCAGCATATTACCCCCAACAATCTGGGTCCTCATTTTTCATACCTCAGAAGGATGGAAGGCTGAGTCAACCTTGAGCCTAGAGAGATTTGAACTGCCAAATTGATGGCAGCTGGCAGTCAGCAGAAGTAGCCTGCAGTACTGTATTCAAACCATTGCACCACCACGGCTCAGCAATCAGAATTGCCATTATAACTTGGCACAGTCACATGACATTTACACTGCATCACATTGCAATGGCGCTGCAGGTCCCAATTACCATTGTTAAGTGAGGACATGAGTGAGAAGTTGGGGTTACTTGTCAGTGATTCCAACTAAACTGAAACTGCCTCATGAATATTTGCAAATGACACCAAAGATCATCTGCCCCATTAACTCAAATATTCTAAGGGCTTCTAGACTTGTTTTCTTACAGCTTTAATCTTTATAAACAACTATTTTAAGTCAATGCACTCTAAATGAAAGTCATTTAAAATCAATACTATTTTCTTCCAATTAATCAGTTTAAGACTAGGGTGCAGGTTCTATTAAGGCTTAACTGAATCTGGGCAGTTTTTATTTCCCTTTATTTTCTCAATTGCTAATTGACTTGTGGAGTTAGAAATAGGGAAATGCAATAAACAAACAAGCAGATGAAGAAAGAACTACACAAAACCATTAATTAAAATATAAGTTTTGTGCCTCAGATTTGAGTATGTCTACAAGTACCTAAGAGAGGTTAAGGTAAAAATCAAAATAAGCAATGACCCGTAGTTTTCTTAAACTTGCACAAAAAAGAGGATCAAGAAAACGAAAATAAATTCCTATTCAGACAGTGCCCACAAATGACTTCAAAGAGAAAATAGTGCATGCGTATTTCCTTTGTATCACTGAAGAATTAAACAATTTTGCTAAAGACTTGGCATCGAGCTATACCATGACTGAGTCTATACTATCATTTTATTTTTATCTTTATTTTTAAGAATTAAATTTAACTAAAGTTTAATTTCCTAATTTTCTCTTGTGTGTGAGAAAAAAGCTGGACCAGATGGCTGCAACTGCTCATCTTTAATAGACCCAATGGGCATCTATCTCAAATTGAATTCTTCTGCAATACTATTTTGGGCTCTGTAGTATTCTGAGGAAATGAGAATGTTGATTACAGAATTCGTATTTCCAATGTAAAAGGAAGAACATCTGTGCCTTACATCACTGCTCAGTTGAGGACCATTGTCTTCCTTCCTACAGTACACTAAAAACTTTCTTTTTATGATCCTGTAATCCCTTAAATTAGGGTAGAGTTGGGGCAACTGAATGGATCTGAGCATTTACTGGCCAGAGGCCCTTCCTAACACCATGCAGAGTTCACAGCAAATATTATGCTAGGAAAAAAACATCTGCCATTACTTAGGATTGAAGTCTCAACCTTCCAAGTGGGAGGTTAGTGTCTTCACCACTAGGCCACCACGCCTTTCTATGTTTCCCTTCCTACTATCCACTTTTATTGTTCTCAGAGGTTTATTTGGCCAAATGCATGACCTCAGACCAGTGTTAATTTAAACCCAATATTTTGGATATAAGGGTCATTATTTTGTCAATATTTCAAATGTTTTTACAAGAAAGAACTGTTTGCAATGCATTGTTTTGTAACATTGGGTCCCGTTTAACATTCCAACATTATAATGATTATGATTTAAATTTAATTTTATATGCTAACTGACTCCCAACAATTTGGGATGGTTTATAAATGATTTAAAACATGAAAACATGACAATAAAAACAACAGGAAACAAAAAGAGATAAAGATGGTAGAATGGCAAACCAGGTAGAAACAATAGAAAAAGAAGCCTAAGTTTAAAGGATGATTTAGGCATCCCCACCAAAGGCCTTAATAAATAGCCAGGTCTTTAGATCAGGGGCGAAATGCTACCAGATGGCACAGGATCGGGCGAGTAGGTAGCAACACCTGGAAATAGTTTGGAGAACCGGTAGTAAAAATGGCTGCTTGCCTGCCTGCCTGCCTGGCTTGGCTTGCTTAAAGGTCCCTTTCTACTCTGTTATTCTG
>JANHFM010002580.1:119708-131551 GCA_032468115.1 Grayia smithii | reverse complement strand
CCACAGCCAAGCAATCCGCTTACAGCACTCCACACCTCCCCACCAGTATTTATAGAGAGACGGCAGCTCCGATCACACTTTACTCTCACAAGCACAAAGCCAAAGACACCAGCCTGAAGATGACAAGTGGGACCTCGTCAAAACGTCACCAAGATACTCCCAATCTTACATGGGAAAAAACCTGAATATGCCAAGACTTGCATATATATATTTATATATATATATATATATATATATATATATATATATATATATATTCTCTAGGGAATTGATTTTAGTATGCCTATAATCATCATTTACATAGAAACATAATGATTACCATAAAAATAAACAACATTGGGTGAATATTGGTTAAGCCATGGCTTTGAAGTTTAAAAATGGATTATAGTGAGTCATTCTGCGCATAAATATCAGTGCCAAGACACAGAGAGCAGATTTACTTCAGTCATTAACCAGCATGGTAGCAAAAGAGGCTCAGTTTTCCAGATTTGTTCCAAATGAGATATTGTAAGCCTGACTTATTTATGCATCCTCTGATGTTAGTTATTTACTTCCAGAATATCTAATGGTGAAACTTAACTTTGTATTTTATGTTTTAAGTCTAGGGATACTTCTGTTTTAAAGAAACTGTTTTCTCAAATCAAAAGATGAATATGCAATACTGCAGTTGAGTTCTGAGATTCATTTTTTAACTTCCCAAACTAGCCTATAATCCTGAAATTTACAAGAATAATTCAGGTGTAATCCTTCTCAGCTTTTTCAAGATCAGTCAAGGTTGGCTGGGTGGTGCCAGCTGCTGTTGATTATTCTGCTTCAGAACCCCTAAAACGTTGAAAATAAAATAAATATAGAACAGGTGCTCTATAAGGGACTTGCCCGCTATGAACATAAAAAGATATTTTTGCCTTAAATGGAAGAGTCATCCTCATTTTTTTGCCTCAAACTTTGATAGTGATTCCTGTTGTTATACTTGTTTTTCCTTAAAGAAATAGGACTGAACATGAGATTATTTGTAATGAATTGGGGACAAGTAGTATTCTAATACTTCCCAACCTATCCTCATATATAGCTGAAAAAAATATCGGGAAAGAATTGCTATGGTATATTCTCCAAGTCAAAGTAATGCCCCTTTAACATCCTGTAAATGTATCTTTAGGAAATGATGTTCATATTTTCAAATAATTACTCCAGAAAGCAAACCTTACATTTAAAACATATTTATTTGTGCATTTTGCCAAGAAGTAAAACTCTGCTGTTTCTATAACTTAGAACTAAGAATTTTCTAACAGTATTCATTAGATTTTTATCCTGCTTTTATTATTTTACTTAAGGTGGTGAACATTTATTATTGTTTTTATTGTATTAAAGAGTTTTTAGTATTTTAAGTGTAATATACACTTTTGAATTGTAAGAGTCATTGACAGAGATGGGCAGCTATAGAAAGTGGATGGATGGATGTCTTTTCTCCTCCTATTTTCCACATAACAACTCTCAGGTTGAGGTGAGTAAAACTGAACGACAATTACTGGCCCAAATTCACCCAGCCAGCTTTCATGCCTGAGTAAGGACTAGTTGCCTGAGTTCTTTATATCCTGAATTTCTTACTAAGGCAACTTTCTTAACTTCTATTTAAAGCTTCAGGAAAACAAGTTAAATTAAAATTTCAGCCACCTTCTATTCAACTTTATTCAGCATGAATACATCCTCCATGAAATTATCTTGTGACATATTTCTGCTTTTAGCATACTTTTACAAATGTAATTCACAAAATGCAAATTACACTTCCTGGTTTCCTGCCTTATAATAATGAGGAAATGGTTCAAGGTCTCAGTGTAAGAAATGCATGTTAGATTGCATTTTTTTTTAATTTGAAAAAAAGGATCAAAATTTGGAAATCTTGTGTTTTTCAGCTGTCCCTTGAGAACATGTTTTTGAGATAAACAAAAAATTGCAAGAGCTAGCCATTTAAACCCAGAAACCCCAATTTCAAGAATAAGCTCTACTGAGAGATTTGAGTGAGTGGATTGTGCAATTCAACCTGTAGTTGCCCCTTACCTGCACCTAGCTATCACAAAGCTTCATTTGCCATTTTAAGTCTGGTCTGACTGAAAGAAGATATTTCTGCAAGTTCCTAAATATTCTCTTGGGAAGTCTGTTGCACAAATTTATCAGTTCTATTATTGCTTCCTGATCTGTATTTTATTTCTAGTACAGCATTCATTCAGGAACAACAAGTCCTTTCAAAGCAATTGTTCTTATCTTTGTATGTTGATACAATTAACCAGAGATGAAATATATATGTTCATCTAGAAGAAACAAATGCAAGCTTTTTCATGGAAAAGACAAGAACATGTCAATGTTCCTCATATTTCATGGAAAAGACAAGAACATGACAATGTTCCCCATGACTGTTCCTCATATTCACACACAAAAAGAAGCTATGTGCAATGGTTGAGGGGCTTCACTAGTGCTCTTTTTCAATCAGAAAAGCCAGCTGGCTGACTTTAGCCTAGATACCTTTAGCCTGAATATCTCTCAGCCATAGACTGGGAAATAAGAAAAACATCTGTCTACCAATCTGCACAAACTGCTTATTTGCAGCCCATACCCTTCAGAGGAGAGGTCTTCTTCATGCAATGGACTGATTCATGATGATAATGCTGATAACAATAATATATACACATATACATAAGCATATTTGTTTGACTTGCTTTCTACCTCATGCAAACTAATAAAGCAATCCATTGAAAGCAATAAAATATAAAACAATAATATATAACATAAATATCTAAACTCAAACAATATAGCATCAGAACTCCAATACCCTGCAGAAGAGCTCTATCTTCAGCTTCATTCAGAAAATAGCCAATATAGCAATGGCAATAGCAATAGCACTTAGACTTATATACCACTTCATAGTGCTTTACAGCCCTCTCTAAGCAGTTTTACAGAGTCAGCGTATTGCCCCCAACAATCTGGGACTTCAGAAGGGTGGAAGGCTGAGTCAACCTTGAGCCGGTGAGATTCAAACTGCCAAAGTGCAGGCAGCTGGCAGACAGCAGAAGTAGCCTGCAGTAATGCATTCTAACCACTGCATCACCCACAGTTCTTGGGTAGGTGGTAATATGATCTTAGGTAGGAGACCATCCCAGAGGATCAGCATTGCCCCTGAAAAACAATACAGCTGGGCATTGGCCTCATTAATCTTTCAGAAATAAAGAACAATTAGTTGCTTCCTTTGACCCAAGAATGTGGTTGGAAGATTACAGGGGAGAAGATGTGGTCCTGAGGGAGTTAAGCCATACAGGATTTTTAGGCAAGTACTAGCCTTTTAGTTTCACCCAGAACTTTTAAAAGGCAACCATTGTAGGGCTTGGGATATGGTTATCATATGCTCCCAACATCAGCTGCTCGTGAATATCTGGACTGCTGTGTTTTGTACCAGTTGAAGTTATACAGTATATACATTATTTTTTTTTAGGAAAACACCCTTACCTTTCCCATTTTACCCATCCCTTTCTTTTGAACTGCCGTGCTCCATGCTTGTAAAGCTTAGTTGATCCTGAACTTAATAGGGCCAAGGGTTCCATTTCTGTCACAAAGGAAAGGGGGGATGTATCAGCAATAAGTGCCCCAATCTCTTATACTGAATATTGGAAGTACTCCTACTTCCCTCGACCTAAGTTAAGATTGGGGTTATTCCAATAAGTACAGTGTTAGAGTTTCACTCAGATCCTTGAATGGAGAGATGCCCCATCCTTATCTGCAATCTGGAGTGGGCAAATCTCCCTTCCCTAGGAATCAGATTTTCAATGAATATTTCATTTTCTTCTTCTTTTTTTATTCAGGTTGCCAAGTCTGAGTTCATGATCCTTGAAACTGAACACTTGACAAATCAAGAAAAGAAGGATTACTATTTGAATAAATGCAAGTAGGGATTTGAGAGATCAGTTTGAATGTAAACTACATTGTATTTAGACTGCATCCCAGAAGCAGTTCTTAGTCATTCTAAATAATCTGAGGGCTGTTCTGCATGGCAAACCGAAGTGCTATTATTCAGTATAATTGCTGTGAGAAAACTGAGGTAGCTTAAGACAGTAAAGATCTCATTTCCAATGCCTAGAAAAGGAAAGAGAATAGGTGCTCTTCCACACCAGGAGTGGAAAAGAGAGGAGTGGAATGAAGAATGTTTTCTTTAGTGCCAGTTACTGGCAGCAGCAGACCTGCCAATGTTCTCGTATCAGTTCTACAATTCTCTAGAATGCACATTTTTGGCAGCACAGAACCAGCAGTGAAATCTTAACTTTTGTTAAAACCACTAGCAATAAAAACATCCAAATCTTCAATTCTTTATGAAAGGCTGGCAATGCTAAGGGCAATCTAATCTCAGAGGTATATTTCAGAATTCAGGCATTGATCTGGAGTGAATTTATCTTGTTGGACTTAGTGGGATGGGGAAAAGCAATTGACAAGAGGTAGTCCCACCAATAACTTTGTCTGATGTCATGAAACCAATACCTTCAATTTCACCTAGTAGCACACTCAGAGCCTTTGCAGCTCATATTCTGCGGATTATGTGGATTCTTCAAGGTCAATCCTATGCAGAGTGCATTATGGTAATCCTGAGAGATGTTTAAGATATGATCATTAGAACAGTCCAGGAAGGGACACAAAATAGTTGTGAAAAGTCCTCTTGCCATGACTGGCAACTGCTCTTTGAATAGGAGCCATGAGTCCATAAAAGTGCCCAAATTGTGTCCTGGTTCCGCCTGGAAGAGTGTATCTTCATTCAGAACCAAATTTTGAAAAAAAACTAGATCCAGGGGACTCTAAAAAGATCAGATCTGAAATCTGTTGTTCTCCATCCAGACTCAGAAACAGATGTAGAATTAGCATTATCAGCATATTGATGATACCTCAAACCATCCTGTTGGTCTTTTCCAGTGGGTTCTAGATGTTCAATAGAAGTGAGAAGAACATCAAACCTGGGAGTGGGGGGGGGCACAATGAAGAAAGAGTTGTAGGCTTGGTCCTTTCCCCATCTGCACTAATTGGAGCAACCATTTTGAAGAGATGGACATCCCTGCCTGTGCCAAGATAGGTCTTAGTGATACATGCCAAATTAGCCCTTTCATCCATGATTAAATCAGATGAGAGAGTTTTACTAGAGGCTGACCTGGTGTTCAGGAGGAGCAATTAAAAGATCTGGTGGTTGGTAAATGGGATGAGTGAATGGTCCAGAATGCATTCCCTGAGTGATGCCTGCCCCCGCCCTGCATGACATTGCATGACACCATCATACATCTTCCTATTTATCATCACAGCAGTGTTCTTGCTCTCTTCAACCTTCCAAAACCTTCAGGCTACCCAATCCCATGCCAACCTGCTTCCAAACCTATGGATCCTATCCATATTCAACCTATCATATCATCTTAAAAAGGGGAATGACCCAGCTCAGATGGGCATTTCTGAACCAAGTAGTCAGAGCTTCCAGGTCAGCAAACCCTCAGCCAACCCACATCCACATTCACACCTATAAAAATATCTTCAAAATCCACTCACTCTTACTAGGCTATTGGGCTAAGGGAATCTGTGTATTCCCTTAACCTCTTAAAAAGGATTACAAATTACTGCCCCCTACTCCCCAGCCCTTATCTAGAGAGAAGGTCAAGTGATATAACAACTGTAATAAATAGTTTCCACAATGCAAACAAATCCACTTTCCAATGGAAAATCCAAATCCAAAAATATCACTAAGAACAGTGCAGAGAAATATGTAAGCTCAGTGAAAGCAGATCAACAACACAGTACTATTAGTTGCTATGTTATCCTCCCTGAATACAACCACAAGTAGCAAGGTGGCTACCAGATTACTGCAGGCTACCAGGAGGATCAGCTGCAGTTAAAATCTAAGCCAAGTTGTTAATACCACCATTGCCAGCATGCTGTCAATTCACCACCATCAAATGCTGTCACTTTTAGTTTGGTATGCTGCTGCCATCTATTCCTTGGCAGTCATATCTACCCCGAAAGACATGCTGCCAAGTTTCATCAAAATCTTCAGACTTCACTACTTCTGCCAACTCCAACTTTTTCACTGCCACACTGACCACCAAACAGCTGATTGGTGTAGCAACAGCAGCAACTCAGTTCCATACTTACCACTGATTTTCCAGAGTTCTGTAATAGCAGTGTCAGACAGACAGGAATGAAAATACCAAGTATTCTTATTCTCTGCCTAAAAGCCCAAAGGAGCTTTACTAACCAGGTTGGAGTTTGATCATATGCCCTTGTGGACAATCAGAAGTCCACAGACCCTCTTCAACATAGGCAGGAAGGCAAACTGCAGAGTCTAATCTCAAGACACAACATATTTCAAGGCCATGTGTTTTATAAATAATAAAATTGCCTAGATAATCTATCCATTTATATATGATTCTTGTTTTAATCACACATCCACAATATGGGACACCTGAACAAATTTCAGAACAATTTTCTCCATTTCCAAACATTCTTCTGATTTTCTACTGCTTTTTTAAAAAGAATAGTTCTGTCTCTGGCATTGGGCTTTCATATCTTCAATGATGTATATGGGCAGCTTCCTCTTGTTCATCATTTTTTCAGATGCAGAATTGTGCACTCACTCATTCCATTAGTCCACAGACTATTTAAGATTTACTTCTGGATTTTTTTACACTTACCTCTGACAAAGCTGACCCCAGGAATACAGATTCTTTGAAATGAGAATATGCCATGAGAAATCAAATGCCAGTGCTATAGTGCAACAGGTATATCAAGTTATCCCTCTCCCTTTGAATTATCTGTATCCTTTCTGCTTGAGCATTCTGAATGCAAAACATCAAGTGATGAAAAGAGAGATCATGAGGTGTACTAATCAAGCATACATTTGGCTTTGAAGTACAATGAAGAGGCAGGGGTTGCTTTGTTGATATACTTCTTTCATAACTATGCTGAATTTGTTTTTTTCCTCACTGAACTGAATATTATATACTGAACAAAAAGGCCACTTCATCCATTGATTCTGAATTTTCCAAAATGTCCAACTCAATGAATGCTAGTTCAATTCAGCAAATTTGACAAATTATTAAACTTAATTTGAGTAGGATTAGATTAGACATTTTGTTATCCTTTATCAGCATGATTAATCTGTATGCTGAGAACAATATATTTCCTTGTATTTCCCAAGTGTGTTGGGGTATGATCTTGAAGATCTGGCAATTGCACAAGTTATTAAGGTACTATGAAGTGATGAGAAGAAACAATCACATACTAAAATGCTGGGCTTGGGTAACATCAATAGAAAGATGTATGTTATGGTTAAGACTAAAATAAAATACTTCCTGTCAGTGCACTGCAATTGCTTTCATCACAAGAACTGGGAAAAAACAGTAACTTCAGATGGCATGTGTAGAACTATCACTGAAGATGATAAAAACTATAAGCCGACTCAAACCCTTCATCAATCCTACAAGGATTAGATATTTCCCAACTGTTATTCAATTGTAGCAGAGTTCAGGGGACCCTGACAGAATTTTTTCAGATTGGTGATATTTTATGAACAGACCATAATTGTCTCCTAGACCTGTCTGTTTTTTAGGGGTAGAGATAATGCAAATACACATAATATTATGCAAATTGTTCTGAAAGCACAATCAGGTTGCCTTTTCAAATGGAATAGCAATGGCAGCAGCAAAAGGTGCTGACAAATATAATTAACTAACTGAACAGCAACTAAATTTTGCTTTCAAAGCTAGAATTTAAAGAAGTTGAAGCAATTATAGAGCATTAAAAAAAATCTGGCAGAAAGAAACCACTGAGATCACTATTACCAACATTATTCAAGAAAGTCCTTCTAGGTAAAACCTGTAATTTTTGTGAAACTTATCATAAAATCATATGATATAGACCTCCTTCATAAATAAAAATGCTTTTTAAAAAATCTCTGTTACCTTCTGTATCCAGGATTATTCGTCATTGTGCATTCTTCAGTCCTTGAAGCAGGAGAAACTTGTGCCTGGATATAGTGTGCTGCCCAGTCATCAAACTATAATCTTTCTCAGTAGTGATACTTGTCTGTAACCTTGCCTTTACAACTTTATTGTGGGACATTTTAAGGGTAACTATTACTGGATTAAGGTCTTCTGCAGTCATAACATAAGCGTAAGACTGAAAATCAGGCTTGTCATATGTTACATCTTTTCTATCCTGCTCTATGGAGTAGAGAGCTGGTCTCTGATAGAAAACCACTTGAAGAAACTAGAAGCATTTGAAATGTGGATTTACAGAATAAAATGGGTTAACAAAATCACAAATGAGGAGGTAATAAACCACCTGGGAAAGCAAAGGGAAATCATCAAAGGCATTAAAAAGCAAAAGTTAGAATATTTTGGACATGTGATGCAACACCCAGAAAAATATGGCATCCTTCAGTTAATCCTGCAGGGAAAGATTGAAGGCAAATGAGATCCAGGCAGAAGAAGAACATCATGGCTTCAAAACCTAAGGGACTGGTTTAGACAAAACTCAGCAGCACTTTTTCATGCAGCTGTTGACAAAAATAGGATTGCCAACATGATTGCCAACATTCGATGATGGATATGGCACAACAACAAGAAGATTCCCCTAATTTCATTTCCCCTCTCATCCAGTCTTACTAGCCAAAAGGAGAAACTACTTTTGATAGTTCTATGGAATGAGGTGGCCTTGAAGGAGTATGAGGAAGTGTTCTATATTAGTAACCTGTTATTTTGGTCATCAGTCAACCCATATTTATGAATATGGCTTGACTGATCTGGAAGTCCAGCATCCTGGATCCAAGAATAGATTAGCTGATAGATTGAAGTGGAGGTCGTGTGGGGAGAAGAAGGAGGATCTTCATAAAGCACATCAAGAAAACTCATTGCTGCTTTATTCTGGGCATTTGCATTATAATAGATCTGTCAACCATGGTTCATGTTAATAACCTGCCACAAAATCTCTGGTAGGCAACAACAACAGAAAAGCTGTAATGCATTCATTTGAAACAGAGTCAGTGACATGTTTCTTTCCCAGGTTACAGGTTGGTCAAATGCCATAATAAAGGTTTCTCTAATACCTACCTTTCCCAGTTTAAATTGGTTGGCAGCCAATTAATCACAAAATACTCTTGGCAGCTCCCAAACTAAACAAATACAATAACAGTACATAAAACCATCTTATAAATACAATTAAAACTTAAAACACAATAAATGGTGTTAGGCCCTATAAACCTTCTGGAAACAATGTTTTCAACTTTTTATAGGCAGATAAGTTTGAAGACAATCAAACTTCCAGTAAGATCTCAGTCTATAAGATTAGCCCCATCACACACACATACAAGTCATTCCCTGGTTCTCCCAGCATGATCACTGTGGTCAGGCCAGGTCTACTGGGAAGTGCAATGAAATTCAATTAGAATGAAGTTTTACTTGGGAAATGTTTTTATTAAGTTTATCCCTGGGTTTTATGTCATCTACAGAAGGAACAAGGTAGAAAGAATGGTAACAAATTATCTTATCTGATAATTTGCTGAAAGCCTTTGAAAATCATGCACTTGTTTACTTAGAATCCACATTTAGTGATGTCTCTCTCATTTATTTATGTATGCAGACAGTATTTTTTGCTTTTATAATTTCATCTTCTGTTTTTCTATTCAATCTTTTTTCCTTTAAGATGTTTTAAATGAATATTTCAGTATAAGAAAAAAAAATGAGCAGTTGCTGATTTGTAATATCATATGTAACAAGGAGAGGACCATAGAATGCCAGATGGCTTTCAAACAGTAATCTATTTACATGTGCATTGCATTAATAGTGACATTTTAATTTACTGAGAGAGAGGTGATAGTTCTTTGACTGAGTGGACTTGCCTCTGCCAGGAGGGTTGAGAAAATAGAGGTTCTTGCAAGTATAAGATGTATGGCATGCATAGAGCCGAATGACATTTTGTTAAATAACTATGTGAGTCTGTGTCTTGGAGAGCAAAAGGTTAGGTAGCAACATGACCAGCACAGAAAAGCATTGTGCATTATATAAATATGCAAGGATATGCCTTTGTAGCTAAACACTGACCAATTTGGGAAGCTATTAAGATTTCTCCAAGCTCATTCAATGTAGCTGTTAATTAAACATCTGTTCAAAAAAAAGAAGTGAAAACACAGGTGTCAATCACATAAAGGACCCATGGCATATACTTTTCTGTGGAATAATTCCATGCAGCTGTAATTTACATCTGGACGATGGTAACAACATTGTTTCAAAGAAGCTTTCATTGCAATAAAAGCAGATAAAACAGAATTGTGCTTGGTAGTAACAAAAGAAAATAAGAATAAACTTAACAATAAGAACAATGGGAAATAGCAAAGGACTTAGACATATATACCACTTCATAGTGCTTTACAGCCTCTCTAAGCAGTTTACAAATGACAATATATTATCCCCAACAATCTGGGTCCTCAATTTACAATCTCAGAAGGATGGAAGGCTAAATCAACCTTGAGCTGGTCAGGAGCAAATTCCTGGCAGTGGGCAGAGTTAGCCTGCAATATTAAATTCTAACCACTGTACCACCATAACCCTTTTTCTACTCCAAATTCTTAAATAATATTATAATTGGCCAATTAAACCAGATAGATATATAAGTAGATATTGATCAGGTAGATATATAAGTTACTTCTTTAGCTCATTGCATAACTCAGGGGTGTCAAACTCACGTCCCACTGGCCAGATGCGTCACACACTGGCCATGCCCACCCCCATTTTAGCGAAGGGTAGAAAAGTCACAATATGTCATGTGCTGACAATGTGATGCTGCAAGTTTGACACCCCTGGCATAATTGATACAAAATCAATATTCTTCCAAGCTTATACTATCAGTTTTCATTTTATTTTATTTTTTGGCAATACCCATTTTCACTGTCATCTAATTATATATAATTCACTGGTATATAACTGAAAAGAACATAAACATCTACAGAAAACAGTGAGTCTTCCAATACAAAATTAATATGTGAAAGAACTCACTATGGAATATGTTCACACCATATAAATCAACTATAGTGGTTGCTTGCACAGAGCTGAAATCCTGTTTGCAAATCCTTAGGCAAGGAGCCCTTTCAGCCAGCATCCACAAATGAGAGGAAACTGAAAGCCAAATAGGCAGGGGTGGGTTCTACTTACCTTTACTACCGGTTCTCTTCATGCACACGCTTTGTTCAAGATTGTGTATTTACCTCAGACTAGCATATATTCCTGATATCCCTGTCATTTCAACATCTGAAAATTAACCAATCAAGAAAAATCCCCCCCCCCCAAATGTACTGCTTTGGATAGAGCATGATATACCACCATGTTAAAACTGGAACTCTTTTCTTCATATTTCAGAAAATAATGGGCAGGTTTCAAATTAATATTGTAGACTACAGGAATATTCTACAGAAGCATTATAACTTAATAAACATAGCCTGAAGGATGGAAGAAGAGTGAAACACCTAGTTTTATAACTTGTGTGGAGATAAAGAAAATACATTTGTGCAAATTCCTGACAGAGTGACAAATCTAATTCTACAGAAATAGCAATTGGCTGAAGTTGAAGTTCCACCACTTCATTAATATGAACTTTATTTTTTCCTGGGATTCCCAGCTTTAACCAGAGGCTGTGGGAACAAAGGTTGTCTTTGCTTTTTCCTGCCTTGCTCCACAGACATCCAAAGACTTCAGCCCTTTGCTTAAAACAGTGTTTCTCAACCTTGGTGACTTTAAGATGGGTGGACTTCAACTCCCAGAATTCCCCAGCCAGCAAAGCTG
>JANHFM010002580.1:99335-111544 GCA_032468115.1 Grayia smithii | reverse complement strand
AACTCTGTAAACCGCTTAGAGAGGGCTGTAAAAGCACTATGAAGTGGTATATAAGTCTAAGTGCTATTGCTATTGCAGGCATGAGGTGGCAATTCTGACATATTCCTTGTCACGCAGTGGTCAACCAGATGTACTGAAGAAACTTTCAAATCTGAATAAGAAGCTACAGTAGCTCTTTTCACTTTTCTTCCCTAGAAACTGCTCAGGATATTTTATCTGTGCAATACTATTTGACAGCAGCTTTAACGGAATCAAAAAAATAGTTAACCCTTATTTTATTTTTGCATTTATTTCCTGTAGGCATACAGATAGAACTATTTAAATGATTTTTATTTTGTGAGCAATTTGTATCAGCATCCTGGAATGTAATGTGCCACTCTTTGATGACCCAGTTTGAGTAAATTGAAATATAATTTAATTTGCTACCTTTCTGGGAGTGACCTGTAAACTTTTCTCCATCTTTTATGTTGTTTGATCGTGATTTACATTTGTCTGTGAAGCCACATGAAAAGTAAAAACAACAAGTAATTTATCTTCCACTGTCATGTTCTACATCCCTTCAGGATAAGCCATAAATTAAACTGTAATTTATTGTAGTTTGCATTATAGATGTTATTGTATTTTTATTCTTTGTAGATTAGCTACCCAAAGAAAATTCCTTGTTAGGCTGATTAAAAGTACAACAAAATAATTAACAGCAAATAAATGTTCTCAGTTTGCCTAGCCTTTTGTGTGCGTATCTGTGTCTTTGTTCCATTTCTGACAAATAGTTATTAATAAGTAGAACTGTCCTGGCTGAATCTGATATTCTAAATTGATTGGCTTAGAATTAATATTGTAGACATATGCAAACATTTCTCATGATTTCAATATTTATTTATTTATGAAAATGTATATGGCTGTCGAACTCACTCTCAATGAATCTGAGTGGCTTACAAAAATAGAAAGCCAATAAAAAACAATAAAAAGCAATAAACTCCCACCTCCCTGGTAACAACAATCAGTTTCATCAAATAAGCCACTTAATTGGCTCCATCCCATTCCAGTTAGGGAAGCTGCCATATAGCCACATAGCAGCTTCCCTCAAAGCAGCAGCAATAATCTCACCTGATCCTGAAGCACTACCTAAGAAAAAAGGTCAAAAAGATCTCAAAAACAGGCACTTTGTGGAACCATGCCTCCTTGGAGGCTGCCAGGGATTCTCTGATGACAACATCTACCCCTCATTCCCACTCCTGTTGTCTGGGCTATTGCCATATTCAATAACTCACTGGGTGCAATTCTGAGAGAGCAATGCCTCCTTCCAGACCCAGCCAGGTCTGCGTCTTACAAGCCATATCAGCCTTCTCTGCAAGAATCAAATCAGCAATAAGGTAAGCCTTATTTCAGGCTGATCTGGCATTTTAAAGAAAGCAGCCTAAAATCCAGGTGCCCACAGATATGCTGATCAGGTAAATGAGGTGAGTGTAAAGGAGCAGAACATGAGACTGACTACTGAATACCAAGCTTGCATTCCTCATGAGGACCTCCCTTTGCATCCCATATCTCCTGTTCCCAACACTACTGAAATACACTGCCCTACTGTGCCTTCCCCAGCAGCCATTTAATCCCCTGTTCTTCAACACTCTTTTATTGATCTAAAAGGAGAACCTCCTCCACAACTAACAAACATCAGGGGTAAGGTGAGCCCAATAGCTACTGCAGCATTAGTTCTCAGTGCCTTCAAGCCACCCCACCCCCCTATTCTCACTGCAGTAGAAGGGTCACATCCATCACCCCCTTATCCCCCTTGCACACTTATCCTACATCTACTCAATTCACAAACAGCATCCTGGCCAGTCACTGTGATGTACCAAGCAGGGAGACACTTCTCCCCTCCCCCCAGCTCTCACCTAGGAGACAGGGACAGACAAACTCACCTGACTCTCACCAACTGAGCCCCAACAACCTCAGAATAGTCTCCCAAGTCCAGATTGTAAACTACTCAAGAGATTTTGAAGAAAAGTCAGAGGAGCAGCTCAAAGATATGCTATGCTTCACTGAGGAGTTGCAGCTGTGCCCAGAGCACAGAGACCCATAAAAATTCAAAGCTTCCACAAGCCAATTGGTTATCTAAAAATCCAGACAGCAGCCTGTCACACTTCACAACACCAGAGTCCATGTGAGTAGGTCCAGCTGCCAGCAAAGGCCAGGAGACCCCATCTCTTGCATCAGGTCCACCTCCATTATGCCAAAGCTGCAGCTGCTAAATTCTTGGAGTAGGGTTTATCTCCAGCTGATCACAGTGCAAAGAAGGTAGTACACCAGGATCCAGGGAAGTCCAGGGGAAGTCCAGGAGAGTCCAGCGGAGCCACACAGTCATAAACCAGCCACCTTCTCTTCTCAATTTCTGTCTCTACTTCCAATAACAATCTCCTTTACAATCTCTCCACTCTTCAAATTCTCTGCTTCTCTGCTTCTCTGCTTCTCCATTTCTCTGCCAATTCTTCAGCTTCTTATTAAGTTTATCATGCCTGTCTGCCTTCTTCATGACATGCTTCTTCATTTCCATAAGCCAGTCTCAACAACTGAAATCCTTCCAAAATCTCCCTCTGCAAATTTTTATTCAAAGCTCCATCAACAAACATGCATATGTGCTGCTGCTATGTTAAATAATAAAGTTAAGAAGTATAAGTTATATTGGGGCTCCATCATTGACTGGAAGGGTGAGGTTCCTGCCATTATTCAGTGGATTATATATTAATAGTATAAACTAATAGTATCTATTGCTATAATTGCCTATATTTCAAACTAGCTGCCATTATCAATGTGTGATAGCATCTGATCAATGCACAATCTATCCTTCAAATCCCTTCAAAAGACTATCAGCAAATATAATACACAGTACCTCTTTGGTTAAGCAAAATGTCTTGACATGTCAATACAAAGCATTGTAGCCAGGTATAGTATCAATGTGATGCAGAATGATGCTGTTTCAACATCTCTGTTTTGTGGTTCCTGCCCCATGGTGACTGTCAGTCAGCTAAAAGACCATAGTATACTCTTCCTCAACTATTTGTTTGGTTAATTTGACATGCTAGAAAAGAATTATGGGAGGTGAAACTCAGCTCCTCTTGAGAGTAGCAGGTTGAAAGACTAGAAGTACATTATCCTTGAACAGTTCTGACATTATACCAACCACATTGTGCTTTGGTTCCATTTGAAGAAAAGAACTAAATCCATAGCTCTTCCTATTTCATGGAATGCAATTATTAGAGGAATGAAGCTCGATGCCTCTGAAGCAATATCAGAATGGTTGTGATTTTTTTCCATCAGAGCCTTCCCAAATTTAATGCTCCTAAAATATGTAAGCAAAACATGACTGATAACTAGCTGCGACTTTCCCCTTACTCCACAAAAACAATGATATCAAAGCATACCTGATAGTGAAGGTAAGGCATACCTCTTAATGAAGAAGGTTTTGGGCAACTTGGGGGGTTGGACTAGATGACCTATAAGGTCCCTTCCAACTCTGTTAATCTGTTAAACTTGGAAGCTAGATGGTGTTCCTCTAGTAGGAAGACAAGTTTATACTTAATTTTACATGCAGCATACAATGGGGAAAGATTATGTTTTCTGTTGCCCAGTCTTCCAACCTGTTTCTTTTGTTCTCTGTTCTTCTTTTTGGTTCTTCTGACACTTCTCCCTGGAGACTTATTGTGCTTGGGAAGAGCTGTTTTCTCCACTCCTATTTTTTCTTCTCTAAAAAGAAATCTCAAGGTAATCTAGGAAAAGAGTGAAAAATAATAATTCCATCCTAGGAAAGCAAAAGTGTGAGAAAGAAACACAAAATAGTCCCAACTTGATTGTTTGGTAGTAGAAGTAGCAGAGAGAAAATAGGCAGACTTTCAAGATCAAAGTGGGCTTTTTGAGGTATCTCATTGAGGAAACAGTTATTAAAAAGAAATGCTGCTTTATTGTTGTAGGTAGGATATAATAACAGAATCTATTACGGGAAGACCTCTCTCTCAAATAGTCCCATACCACTGCATCCTCTATTGGACTCCTTACATTCTGGGCCAACACCCTATGGGATTCATCTGAGAAAACTGAATCCATTGACAACCAGTCCACTGGGAAGATCCCATAATTCAAGTTCAGAGTGATAAAGCCCTCTGTGGCAGCATTTATTCAAATGCCATTTCCATCTTCCAACTCACTACTGCCAATTCTTCCAAACTTGGTGCACTCACCACCATTGCCAATTGGTTGCTTTAGGAATGGTAACCTTGGGAAATAGGATTTCTTTCTGAAAAAAAATGTGATTGCCTGCCATTGTCTTACTTTAAGCCTATTGTTGTGCTGATACACAGGGAAAGAAGCAAATAAATTGGTACAGAGGAAACATAACTGAAAGTAGAATAAATGAAAACAAGCAAATGAGCAGGTAATTACCATAATAACATTATTATATGTAATGGTAATAGAAAGGAGAGCTGTTCTCCGGGAGGGAAATATTATATTTCTTAGTGTAAGAAAGGTGATTAAAAGATGGGCTTGGGTCTAAAAACCATGTGGTCTTATTCATTTCTATTTGGAATGACCACAAGCTGCATGTTTTGAGCATCTCCCGAGAGTGCTCACTTACATCTTTTCAAACAGATGAGTGCTATCAAATAGTATTAGAGGAGAAATGGATGCTGACTGATAAAGCTTATGCCACGTGTGAAAGATGTTCCCAAAGCACTCCCCAGAATTTCTTATTAAAAGGATCAGGCAGAGAAAGTGGATTATTGATGCTATTTGCAGCAAACAGTAGTAAACCAAAATGGATAAATAATCTGTGGTAGAGTACGAAACAGCTTTCTATGTACTGTTTGTTACCACTTTGGGAGCGAAAGTAGAATGCCATGATTTCTATTAATGCACTAGCATTTTAAGTCCCTCCCCTCCCCTCCACTTCTCTCTGTCTCTTGAATTTGGAAATACAAAACCATTTGACATTTAGGAGAGTTTCCAGTGTACCAGAAGAATGAAAACAGTAGTTACAGTGGCATCTAGAATACTTGGACTCTTTAGAACCTGACACATATTCCCAAATGCCACAGTTTCTTTGATCCATGTCTTGGCAGACATGAGTTAAATCTCTGACAAAATGGAGCCGTAGTTTGCTCCTGTCATCAAATCAAACTCTGTCATCCCTTCAACTCTTTCAAACTTCAAACAGGAATGTCTAATGCTAAATTTCCCTGCATGAGAAGGATCAAATGCTGTCAGGTAACAACATGAGAAATAAGATATTGAAATCAAGTACAGCTGAATATCAACTATTCAGCAAGACTTTCAGAATGGTTCTTCTGAGAATTTATATATCAAATATTTGGTGAATATTTGGATATAAATTTGGGAGGTTTTAGGTGAGCACATTTATTGGAGTTCCATGCAGTGTAATAATGGCTCTTCAATCTGTTTGCATATCCTTTGCATGGGCTTTCAATATTATACCAATAAAGTTTTAAAATGTGTGTTCTATGGAAGCACCAAATAAAAAGCTAATACATTCTGCATCCCTAGACTACAGCTTCATTTGCCCACTGATCTTTCCATAAAGGAAGTCTTGACAGATAACAGAAAGATATTTGCTTTCTTATTTATACACATAATCTAGACAAGCTCTCATTTTTGAATCATAAATTCTTCTTGTTCACATAAATAAAGAGTAATTTGGCACAGGGAGGCACAAACAGTCAGAGTGGGGATAACTGAGTAATGGGCTCTCAGTTTTTCCTGTAAATTAGGAACGCCTGGTTTGTCATCCAACAAGTTGTCTCCATCAATTTCCTTTTTTAACGCCACACTAGTGCTCCCTAATAAAGCTTCCTATCCGTTTCAGATCTAATCATGTATAACATAAATCCCACATAAGAGAGACTGCTTGCTAAGCTCAGAAGATCACCAAAGTGGTTTTCATGAAGATGTGAAATTGGCAAAGTAAATTCTTTTTCCTGCCTTTTTTAATCTTCTTAGTTCACATAGACACATTACAGATATCCAGATAGCCTGAGGAAAAAGTGGCTTAAATCTAATATTCTACAATTAGTATTCTACTTATTCAACAAAACTCTCACATCTTCTTCTTTCCCATGTATTTCTCTACCTCCCTATTTGTCCCTGGCAGTTCCCTGGTACTTTTGAGGCTGCAGATTGAGGTAGAAACTGTATCTCTTACCAGGATGCAACTAAGGGAAAAAACTCAGTGCATTCTAATCAGCTGGATTTTATTTTGTCCCAAAATATTCAGAGTGGATAACAATAGCTTAGAAACCAAAATATAATTTTATTAGTACAAGTCCATTCATTCACAAATAGGCTGTTTTGAGTTACTGGAAGAGCATAGTAAGTGTTTATCTGCTTACACAAGGTTTTGCTTAAGACTTCAAAAACTCACTAAAGGTTATATATTATCTTCTTTAACTGTGTTTCTTATATCTATGGAAATAGGGCCTGGATACCTGAGGGAATGCATATCTTCAACTTTTTCTGCCCACCTGCTACTTTCTGGCAGTGGTAGGGATGCTCCTTTCTATTAAATGGCATCTTATGGGACGGACAAAGCAGGTCTCCTGTGTCATGGCCCCTGCCTTCTGACACTGCATTCTTCCTGAGATATGAACTGCACTGGAGATTGGCATTAGTCTCAGACATGGAGGTGATGTGTTTTTGGGAGCTTCTGGTTTGGTTTGATTTGTTACTGCTTGTTTCAGTGGGTGTTCTCTGTGGAGTTGCACATTTTTAACTGCCTTTATTGTTTTGTAGTTGTGTTTATAAGCTTTCCTGAGTCTGTGGGAGTTGCAAGCTACTGTATAATAAATAAATGCTATATATTGTACATCCCATATTGTGATATGATGCAATGTGAATATTGCACAAGAAGGAATATGTGTGCCACTTCACAACTGTCTTAGAATGTCCAGATGTATCTATGTGATTACAGTTAACATCTAGCTAGCAGGCAAAGGAAAAATGAATTTTAACCTGGAAACTTAGAGAAAAAATACAGTTTCAATTATGGCATTTTATTAGCTACACCTTCCCTGAAATAATGTATAAATATTCTGAACTGCATAGAGAACTGTAGAGAATTGTAGTATTGCATTTCACAATTCCCTACAGTTCATCAAAGCCACTGACATTTATTGGCTGGGTATATGCCAACTAGCTCTGTATCCAACTAATGGGATATAGTCTAGCCTATATTTTGCCAATTTTGTAAACTGTAGAATTTCATGGGGCTTATCTTCAAAGATTTCAAACAGCATGAATAAGTGGTTTTCCAGATGCAAACCAATATTTATTAATTTAAAACATTTATAGCCATCCATCTTGTACCAAACTCTGGGAGGCTCATAATCAAAAGATAAAACCCCTTGCCCACCCCCCCAAAAAAATTCCATAGCTATACTTTTACATATAGCTCACAAATTTACCTGAATAGTGTCACCTATCCCAACATGCAAATAGGAAATTATAATTTCCTATAATGGGAAAATGATCAGAATCAGAATAGAACTTAAAGCTATTTTGTTTGCAGTCATGTTTAGAGTAGGAAAGATAATGGGGATTAAGGAAAGGAGGTAGGAAAGGAGAACAAAGCAGCTAGAACATAGAATAACACGGTTGGAAGGGACCTTGGAGGTCTTCTAATCTAACTCCTTGCTCCAACAGGAGATCCTATTCCAAACAAATAATTTCTTCTTGCAAACTCGAATGTTGGGAAAGTACTCACAGCTTCTGGAGGTAAGCCATTTTACTAATTCATTTTTCTGTCAGGAAATTTCTCCTTAATTCTTGATTGGATCTCTTTTTAATGACATTCCACCTGTTACTTCTTGTCCTTCACTCGGGTGCTTTGGAGAATGGGTGGACGCCTCTTTGTGACAGCTCCTCAAGTACTGGAAATACCTAAATCCCTCTTGCAATTGCTGCTGTTGAGCTAGGTACCTCCTATTCTATATCTGTGCTTTTGTTTTCTTGCCTAAGTATCAGACTTTTTTTTTCTCACAACTTAATTGTAATTTGTTGCATAGGGTCCAATGTTCAAGTCTATAAAGATCCTTCTGTATATTTTAAAGTTTTGATTGTTTACCCCAGCTTGTGTCAGGTGCAAATTTGATGAGTTCCCCTTCTATCCTCTTGTCTAAATCATTTATGAAGATGTTGAAGAGTAGTAGGCATAAAACAGAACCTTGAGGTATGATTCCCTCCATTTAGATATAGTTCCATTAAAAGTTACACATTGAATGTGGTTGTGTTATGGCCCGTAAGACTCGGACATTGTGGAAGTTGGGGAGGAACTTGGGCCAGTGCTGGAGCCTGGGGAAAACTCTGATGGATGCTCTGTGTTGGATGCAGAGATAGAGCCAGGGCCGTCCAACATTTCCAAAGCAATTGCCTTTGGAGACTGATATGAGTAAGAAGGAAGAACAGCTGGGGCCTGTTCCAGATGCATGTATGCACAGAGTAGTTAGAAGAGATGAGCAATGGAGGACAAGGAGTTGAATCGGGAAGCAAAGCAAAGGATGCTGAATGGTCCCTCCCTGGCTGGGGAATAAATAGAATGAAAAGGAAGTGGTTGTCATAGGAGAAAACAGTTTGTATTTCTGAAGATTATGCTCATTGCATTTCATGCCACAAAGACTGCTTGCCAGAACTTAATTTACAGCCTTTCGTCTGGGAGCTCATGGCCTTGCAATTATTGCAAGGAACTGATAAGGTCGCTACTGAAGTTAACTCCTTGAAGGATTATTGCCTGGACTTTTCGGTGGGTGAAAGCAATTAATTCACAAGAGGTAAATAAGGAGGGGTTTTTTTGTGACAAGGAGACTGTTTCTTGCTTCTGCTAAGGCTGGGTCAGAACAGGTTGTTCAGCCAGTTGCAAATCCATCTGGTCATGATGCTGTCTATCCCACATTTTTCTATCTTATCAAGAAGTAAGCTATGATTTACTTTGTCAAATACTTTACTGAAATCTAAGTAAACTACGACCATATCATTTCCCCAATCCACTAATGTAGTCACTTTCTTAAAGAAGGCAATAAGGATTGTCTGGCATAATCTGTTTTTAACAAACCCATGTTGGCTTCTAGGAATTGCTTTGCTCATTTCTAGGTGCTCACAAATCCACATCTTGATTTTCTTTTCTAGGATTTTCCCAGATATTGATATCATGCTGATTGGTCTGTAGTTTCCTGGATCCATTTTAATCCTTTTCAAAAATTTGGAACTACATCAGCTATGGTGATCTCCATGAAAAACCTCTTGCATTGTACCTGGGTAAAGAATTGAAGACAGATTGGTCCATGGATTGCCTCCACTGACTTAATTAAACTAATTGTATTTCACTGCTGCTTCAAAGTAACTGATAATTTCAGGAATGAATGAATATTTTCCAGCCAGATGATCCATCATAGCGACATTCAAAGTCTATATGTAAAAAAAAAAAGAAAAGCATGAGATGTGACTGTTCCATAGAGCTTGATATTGAAAAAATGTTATGCAAAGCTCTTGCTTGACAGGAGATACCATAAACTGAATCCAAAGCATTTATTTTACTATTCTAGGAAAGCCTTGTCTGTCAAATGTTACTTGTTGTCCAACTGTTAAACGAACAGAATGTAACTTCTGAAAAGGAAACATGCCTGTCTTTTTAATAACTATTCCAATCTGCACAATTTGTGAACTAGGGATAGTTTTTCCATTAAAGGAACTTTGTCTCCTCATTTACTTCCACAATCTCTAAGTAGCATCATATCTGGATGAAATAAATATTTATTTTTCAGAACTCCATATTTTAATTTGGGTTCATGTTTACTTTTTAAAACACTTTCTCATTTGAGCCTCACTTCCTCCTCTTCATCCCTAACTGCAATGATCTCAACAGGGATTACAAATCAGAAATGTTCCTGGTTCATACAAAGGCGACACAACCCTTAATGCTTAACTATGATTTTTCAAGTGGAACTATGGAAGTCTAAATGAAACTTCACCTTGGGAACTAAAGGAAATCAGACCAATTTCCCCAGACAGATGGTAAATGTTTTGTAGTTGACATGTTTAGAAAATTGATTGGTTCTTTAATCCCATTGAGTCCAACATTAACTGCAGAACACATGGTTAGCAAAGAGATGGGAACAGCTATAAGTATCTTTTAATGCTTTCAGATGAAGGGAGCAGACAGACAAATAGAAAGGAAGGAGAATATATTCAGCAAATTAGACTTTTTTAAAAAAAAAGTTTTATTAATTTTTTAATGTTTACATTTGTTGTTAGTGCTTAATAAACGTTATGTTGTCTGGGTTCTTAGCATGACTGGGTTCTTATCTCAAACATGATTGAATGGATGAAAAAGAGGAAGACTGAGAAAGGATATGATAGCCCTTTTTTTCAAATACATGAAAGAAAATGTCACACAGAAGGCCAAGGTACAGGACATGCATGGATAAATTTAAATTACAGGAAGACAGATTCCAACTAAATGTTAGAAAAAAGACTTCTTAACAATAAAAGTATTTTAACAGAACAAATTATAGAGGGTGGTGATGAATTTCAGTTCATTGGATGTGCTCAGACAGTGGCTGAAAAGCTGTTTGCTGGTAAATCTTTAATTTGATTTTTGTACTGAACAGAATATTGGATACGATAACCTCAACAGTCCTGCCCAATTCTATAACATGATTCTATTGGTGAAATATATTTAATTAAATGTGCATATATAGGTTATTTAATGTACGGTAAAATTAGATATTTTAAAGCTATTATACATTTTTTAAGTCCTAAAAAAGTTTACAGTATATTTAATTTCATGTGTTATTCTGCCAGGAGAGAATGAAACCAGGTAGCAACACAAATAAAATCAATCACCCAATAAATTTTCAGAGGATATATAACTTTTGTTTCCCTTCTCAGGTATCTGATGGGTGTGAATTTGTGGTGTGGGTAATGACAAGGAGTCAGCCTCTGTTCTTCTATATCTGCACTTTTGGGGAGACATATTTCACAGAAAAGGCTGTTTGTTGCAGGATTTGATGTATTTGCCAGAAAGCACTAAAAGGAAATGAGTGATGAGAAAAGGCCAAAAAGCCTGCTTCAAGAAAAAGAAATGAGAAGCAAGCAGAACCATTTTTACTCTAGTATAGGCTATCTATGGCAGCAAGATGGTTTTATGCACAAAAAAGGGAAGGACACTGTGATTCCCACAACGGACAGAGAGCTGCAAAAAGTTGATGGAGTTAGCAAAGATGGCTAAATTGACTGCTCTGATTAAAGAAAAGAATACAATTTTGTTTCCACTTGGAAACTGCCTTTGAAATTTGTGCTTGAGATAAAAAAAAATGAAACTTTGATTTTGGGTTTTGCTGGTTAGATAGGTTTGGTCCTTTAGAAATGGCTAGTATAGACTATTATATAAAAGTAAAAAAATTGAGGGTTCCTGTTATTATCTTATTCTACTGCACCAAAAGGAGTCAGAAGTCATTGCTTTCTCCTCCCCCACTCTGCACTTTTCTCCCTTCCCCTTTTCCTTCCCTATTTTACCTTCATTTTTCTTTATATTTTTTGCATTTTATGCTTTGTTAAATTAATAAAAAATTTTGAACTAGTGGCTCAGTTCAAAGCAGGGGTTAGTGCTGGTTTTAATCTTTAAAAATCTAAATGTTTAAATCCTAACTATCAGAGAGACCACCTATCTTCTGAAAAAAGAGCAGTATTCATGAAAACCTCTGCTTTTTAATAAAATTTGTCAATCAGAAAGGTTGCTATTAGACTCCCAATTTTTTGCCACCAAACATAACTTTCCTACAATATTTTTTCCGTTATCAACTGCTCAGATTTTAAAATCTGTAAGACAGACTCTTCTGAATTTGGTGCCCCTGTTCTTAGAGGCATATCTTCACGCATTACTAGCATACCCACTCTTATGCCATGCTTTTAATCATTATGATTAGCTTAGTCATATTTTATTTATTTGCATTCTTTATGTTAAAATTTATTTCCATTTTTCCTCTTTTGTCCTCTGTATATACAGCATATATCTTAAATATATATTTAATATGTATAATATGTATTTTTAGAATAGAATAAAATAGAATTCTTTACTGGCCAAGTGTGATTGGACACACAAGGAATTTGTTTTGGTGCATACTCTCTCAGTGTACATAAAAGAAAAGATACAT